>CABHPQ010172900.1:2666-56410 GCA_902168405.1 Peromyscus aztecus
CTCCCCCTCTCTCTCTCTCTCTCTCTCTCTCTCTCTCTCTCTCTCTCTCTCTCTCTCTCTCCTTCCTTCCTTCTTTCCTTTCCTTGCTTTCTTCCTATCTTTCTTAAATGCTGAAAACACAAAGTCTGTAGTGCTCTCTAAAACCAACCTAAGTCAGAAGGAGGATGCAGAACAGGAAGCCTTGGGGCTTCCTTCTGCAAACAACAGAGACCGGTCCAGACTCTCCTGCACACATAGCCAAGCTTCAGCTCTAAAGTAGAATTCTCCAGTATGCGAGGAGTTCAGCCCCCAGCGCACAAAACCTGCCATTGCTCTGGCCTCTCTCTCTGTCAGCGTCTCCATCGATAGGACTGAGGGGTTGAACTGCACAACATGGCCAACCCAGAAGAAGGCAACCCAGCCCGACTGCCTTAGATAACATGCTAGAGTCCTGACACGGTGTGAGGTGAAAGGGGAAGATGAAGCAAGATAGAAGAAACACACCATCCCCGGGGAACTGTAGTCACGGGAGAGGACAGGAGTAGAGCTGTATAGAGCCTTCCTAAAATTGAATCTTGTTGCGGTGGGTCTAAGGGAACAGCACCGTTTGAACCGTGGGAATAGCTGGATTGATTATACTGGAAAGGGGAGAAAAAAAAAAACTGATGGGATAATGGAAACCTTAACGAAAGGGAGGACGCGATATTAAACTGGCACAAAAGTTTGTGCAAAGAAGCAGAGGGGAGCTGAGAGTAGATGTGGAAGGCAGAGGAAGACCACTGCTTCCTCGTGGTTTGCGCATGACGGCCGAGGTAGTGCCCTGGTTGCTCGCCATTGGCCCTGCCAGCTGGGCAGATGTTCCGTTGCCTGCTGCCCGGTCTTCTTTCATGGGGGTAAATCAGTCTGCTGTATATATTATGTTGCTGGCATTTTCTGACACCTGGACTAGGAAAGGTACTCTACCTGATATTTTCCTGAAAATTTGTGAGGATGTTTGTTATCAAACAAGGGCATGCTCTTCTCTATGTTCCTTGTGCCGACCTTAGGAAGGACTTTCTTCCTGATCTTGGTGGTAGGCAGGATGGTGCTACCCCTGAGCACTCGAACGCTGACTTACATTTTCCCATTGCCTTCTCCTAAGTTTAACATCAACCTTGTGTCATTAGGAACAAGGGCACCAGATCCATTCCTAGACTGCCTGCTTTCCATGTCCCTGGATTCCACATCACCACAATCAACCCAACTATGACTGAAAATGTCCCCCAATCATCCCTACTGACCATGTACAGACAGCTTCCTTGTCCTCGTTCTCTAAGCTATGGAGAGAGTTTGCCCACTCTTCACATAACCTAAGTATCATATTAGCTTCTACAAGTGGTATAAAAATGTTTTAAAGTGTACTGAAGGATGTGCCTTGGTTATAGGCCAGTTGTGTGCTAGAGATTTGGGTGTATGAAAGTACGAATGAATTAAAAATAAAAGCATGTGAGCTTAATGAATCACATGTATTGAAAATAACTACATTCAATTATTACAATTCCCAGGAAAAAAATGAAGATATGGGTACTGGGTTAAGCCTAGCTACTAAGAAATATTTTTTTAGGTGCACCACAATATTTCTGTTACTTTCCCGATATAAGTAAAACTGAAAATTTGAGGCTAAAAGTTAGCTTTCCATTTTATTGTCTCACATATAGATTATATTTGATACTCCATTAATTATCAAAAGAGAGTCTGATAATCTAGCTGAGTATATGAGTGAACATTGATAAACCCTGTTATTTTTTACTTTGGTTATTTTACTCCATAGAAACTATCTCTGGGAAGCCACATATGGCAGCACGTACTCAAGAGGAAGAGGCAGGAGGATTGCAAATTGCCACTAGTGACAGACCAACCCAGCAAGATTCCATCTTTAGAAAGAAAAGGGAAAAACCTCTTGTGGGGAGACAGTTTTCTACAGTTTTGTTATAAAATTGATGTTATGCCATTTTGTCAAGCCCAGGTTTCTATTCAATGTTGAGAATTGAAAACATAAGTTCCACAAACTTGAAAGACTACAGCATTCTCTGGAATGAAATGGAATCAATTTCCCTTCAATTCCTGCAGCATAAATCCGTTCACCTCTCACATCTTTTATTTCTCATGTTCAAGTAACCAAGAGCAAGACATCAGGGCCCGCAGCCTGGGAAGCTGAGTTCCTCTGTACAGAGCAAGCCTTTGGACAGGGATTGCCAGTGCTTTCAGGGGGTGTGTGTGTGTGTGTGTGTGTGTGTGTGTGTGTGTGTGTGTGTGTTTTGTTTTTACGTTCTTGCTGAAAAAGAGAAGGAAACAGCTATTCATTAAGCGCCCACCACATGGCAGGTGTTTTACCCGGTCTTTGTATACATTCTCCCTCTTAATCCTCAGGTAACTCTATGAGGAAAGCAGCTTTATCCCCTCTGCAGAGCTCAGGGAGGATCAGTAACCCGCCCCCGGTCAGTGAGCCCTGGGTGGATTATGACCTTGGATCTGTCTGCTTGCAAAGCCTTGGGCCTTCCACTAAACTCTTCAAACCCTACCTTGTGAAAAACACCTTGCAAAATAGTTTTTGCTTCTCTGGTATTTTAACCCTGCTTACAATTTTTTTTTAGTTAAATACATCTTCAACTAAGAGGTCTCTTTTTTTTAAATTTTAC
Organism: Peromyscus aztecus; assembly: GCA_902168405.1. NCBI lineage: Eukaryota > Metazoa > Chordata > Mammalia > Rodentia > Cricetidae > Peromyscus > Peromyscus aztecus. Next base: position 5,324 of record CABHPQ010172900.1, read on the forward strand.
TTCTGAAATTTTATTTTAAGGCATTTTTATCTGGGAGGAGACAATTTTCTTTCATTATACAAAGTTTGACATTGTTTTAAAGTGTATTTCTAGGGTAGTTATGACCTAGTTTAAGAATTTGAATTGGAAGTGTCATTAACATCCTTAAAACAGCATAGCAAAACCTAACCAAGTGCAGCCTTCCCTCACCTCCTTTTCTGGGTATCTATGACTGCATAGCGAATTAGTTTAAAACTTAGCTGCATAAAACAACAGCCATTTTATTGTATGTCATAATTTTTGTGGGTCAGGAGTTTGAGCAGGGCTTAGCTGGCTGGTTTTCCTGCCCCATGTGGATTTTAAGTGAAGTCACTAAGTAGTGTACAATTGGCTGATTGGCCAACCTGGGGAGTCCAGGGCAGCTGGGTCTTCGGATGCTTGGAAAGCTGGTCTCAGCTGGGCTTGTCAACTGAAGCATGACACTAACCTCTTGCACATGGTGGTCTAGCTGTCTCCAGACTCTTAGGCCTGGAGAAAATGTTCCAAGCAGAGCAACAGGAGTCAATGTCATAAAAGGCTGACTTTGTGCTAGTTCTGCTGTGATCGATGGTTCTAGAGGGTGGGATTATACTTCATTTCTGGACAAGAGGGTATGTTGGCTACTTTTCTCATTGCTGGGACCACATACTTGACAGAAGTAACCGGAGAGGGTGGGGGTTGGCCATGGTCCAGAGTGCTCTGTCCATCATGGTAGGAAAGGTGTGACGTAAGACTTAGTCCATTCATAGTGTCAGGCGCTTGCAGTAACACCAGTCAGGAAGTAAGGATTTAGTACCAGGAGTGGAGTGGAACTGCAACCCTCCAAGCACCCCCCTGCCAAGTGGTCCAGCTTTGTCAGCCATGCCTCCTGCCCCAGAGGTTTCACAACCAGGTCAGAAAGCATCACCAGCTGGGACTAAATGTTGAGACACATGAGCAGGGGAGGGGGGGGGGTCACATTCAAACCATAATCCAAGGCAGCATTTTGTGGTCAACTTTTCGATGTATAAAATATTTATTTTGGGAGATTGTCATATAGCACAAAATTTAAGCTCATCTGTTTTAGACCATGTTGTAACATTTTATTGGAGGCTTAACCTAACAACAAAAGTTATTAGACTGTTCAATGAAGCAGGACAAGGGAAATTTGAAAATGGAAACAAGCATCAGTAAATTCTCACTTATAAGGAAATCAAGAAAATTTCATGATGTTCTCCCAGGCTTGGGTGATGTCACAGCGGTCACTAAAGCCTTGCAAGAGTGAGCACCCAATGTCAGTCCCCAGAATGAGAGTGACTATGCCAGGCAGCTTGGTGGCATGAAGCACTTGGAATCCCATTGCTAGAGAGGTGGCAACAAAAGAATCCTTGAAGCTCGATGGCTGTGCTGAGCCCCAAGCCAATGAAAGACCCCGTGTCAAAGGAGGCAGATGGCTTTCCTCATGATCGCAGCTCCAGTTGTCCTCCACACACATGTGCACGCATGTGCACCTGCACACACAAACACGCATATGTGCATACACATATACATGCACACATATTGGAAAACTACTCTCCAACTTCCAAACTTGGTTCAGTTTGAATAAACAGAAAATGAAGGGTTTGCATTTTATTGAATACCAGGAATCTTGAGCTAGTTTTTTTGTTTCTGTTCTCTTCTCTAGTCTAGAACAGTGACTTACAAATAAGATAATAGGCTCCTTAGGTAGAATTTTCCAAGACTCTATTGTCCTAAGAAACACAAAGGTGATTTTAAAATCCTGTTGCTGCAATGGAGGAGATTGCTGGCTTAGGACAAAGACTGGTTTCCATTCTTTCCATAGTAACAGTCTAGGGCTGTACAAATGGTGGTATAAGTCACAGGCTTGCAGCCTGGATACCTGCTTTGTAAGTTAAGACAGCCATTTTTTGCTATTGCCTATGCCTGCTTTTACTCTACTATGGTAGTGTTGGATTTGACCTATAAAATGGAAAGTATTTATGTCTGGCCCTTAACAGAAAAAACAATTTGTTGACCCCTGTTCTAGGTCATGATTTCCCATGACTTCTTTGTAGTTAACCCTGACATAGGACCAAAGAACAGAAAGAGAATGCCACTTAAGCCTGACGTCTGGAGAAAATGTGAACCCTGCTTTCGACAGCTGCAAGTCAATGGAACAGTAACTTATTAATAGCCTGACCCAAAACATTCTCTAAGAACGCTGATCCCTGAATACTGTAAGGAGGGGAAAGATCCCACCCTGTTTTTATTCACAATCTGAACTACTAATAAAACACATAAAGTTAGCATTATAAAGTGATCAAAAATGTGAGTCATTTAATCTATTGTTCTTATAAATGGAGTATAACATTAGTAATAAGATGGAGTAAAGAATGTCCACCTAATTCATTATTTTCATACTCCAAGTAGAGTATTTAGGTAGTCTCTTATTATACCTTTAGGAAATGGTTTATAGAATGAAAAACAAAACTGTAAGCATGTTTTACATCTCACAGGTCAGATGCACAACTTGTCCCCTCCAGATGTGGTAAATACAGGCAAACCAGAAACCCAAGGTGGCGTTACTAAGGCATTGGAAGCACATGATCCCTTCAGCTTCAGTGTCTTCACGTTCACTCTTCACATTCTTTCCACATTATCACATAAGATCCAGAGTCTAAATCACCGATGTCTAACTACAGTGATTCTGACAAAGCAAAAAAAAAATAGTATTTTGATCAGTTGCACAAACAGATTTCTAAAAAGTTTGCTGAGACAGCATGAATTCCATACTCCCCTTATCTCTCTACAGTTTGCACTTAAAATTTAACAATTCAGCTGTAGATGGGCACATTGTTCTTTTGTATCACTGAAAACATCAGAGAGACAAACACATAAACAGATCAGTAGGAAGTCACCATCAAGTCAGAATGGTGAACTAGTGATCTGAGTCACAAATGAACTTGGACGCTTGGTCAGTATGTCTGGCAGAGTCTGGACATCCCTGTGATCCACAGACCCTATTCTCGGTGCCTTTATTATTAGCCTGCACACCATTTCCTTGAATGCCAAATTTAGGCATCCTTCCTAATTAATGTTTTTTTTTCTAGTCCCTTTCAAAAGCCATTGGATTTTGATTAGCCCACAAAGGAAGGTTTCACTTCTGGACTCATAGTTTTCTGTCTCCTTAGCAGTTAATTGAGTGAAGAATAATGGCTTCCCTGTAGGGAAGCTGTGCACTACACCGAGAGGTCGATGTCTCTTTAGTCTCCGCAAACTTCGGTGACATTAAACAGTCAGTGCTTAGCAAATTGAAGCCCAGAATTAGAGAGCAAACTGATGTATCTGGACATGTCTCAAGCTGATGTTTCCTGAGCAGCTGGCTCACTGTGAGGTTGTGCATGCTGGCTCAAGCCCTCTGCTTCTTTTCTGGTGAAGTATTCGTAGCGTTTCTATTCTATACCTTACTAGTCTGTTGACAGAATCAAAAATTATTCCTTCTAGAAATTGGATTTTTTTTCATAGACTACACTTCCATATGCAAGCTACAATGCCTATAGCAGGTGTGTGTGTGTGTGTGTGTGTGTGTGTGTGTGTGTGTGTGTGTGTGTGCGCGCGTGTGTGTTGTACCTTTGGTCCTGCACAGTTATAGCTAAACTGGGTTATTATTTGCTTATACATCAGGCAAAGTGAAAGCAGCAATGGGTCTCTTCCTTTATAGTTTTTATGTTGGCCCCTTCACCCACTAAGAGAGTAAGAGACCACTTAACCCTGAGCCACATAGGAAGGGTAGTCTCAAAGGCTGGGAAGACAGTAAAATGTTCAACCTTACAAGCATGAGAACGTGAGTTCAGTGCCCAGCAGTCACATTTTTAAAACATCAGAGGGCCGGAGGGATGTCTCAGCGGTTAAAGCAATGTACTGCTCTCCCAGAAGACCAAAGTCTGATTCCCAGCACCTTCATCCTGTGGCTCATGACCACCTGTAACTCCAGCTCCAGGGATATTTAGCCCTCTTCTGGCCTCCACAGGTACTGCACTCAAGTACACACACCACCCCCCACATGCATACACACAAGGCGTTTATGAAAATAATAAAAATAAATCTTTTTTAAAAAAAGAAAAAGAAACATCCTAACTTAAAAAAGAAGTCACATGCCTGAAGGCTGACACTCAAGGTTGTTCTCTGACCTCCACATACACAAGCACACGCACATGGGCACCCACATGTACATATGCACCTGCGCACATATACACATAAAGAAAAACAAAAGGAAAATATAGCCCCGAGACAGATGCACGTTTCTATAGAAAATATACAGAGATCATAGATACTTAAAAATCAAGATGTTCGTAAGTTTGAACAGTGTGCTAGCTAGCTTTTATGTCAACTTGGTACAAGTCAGGGTCATCTGAGAAGAAACCTTGATCATGAAAATGCCTCCATAAGACTGGCCTGTAGGCGAGTCTGTAGGGTCTTTCTTGATTGATGTTTGATGTGAGAAGACACAGCCCCATCTCACCTATGAGTAGGTGGTCCTGGAGTGTATAGGAAAAAAAACTAAGCAGCCGTGGAGGAGCAAGTCAGTTAGCAGCACTCCTCCATGGCCTCTTTATCCATTCCTGTCTCTAGGTTCCTGCCTTGGGTTCCTGCCTTGACTTCCCTCAACAATGAATGCTGAAATAAACCTTTTCCTCTCCAACTTGTTTTCAGTCATGGTGTTTTACCACAGCAACAGAAACCTTAACTAAGACATGAGGCAAAGTCTACTTCACTAACTTCATAGGATTTCCAAGAAAACAACAACAGAAAAATTTGCCAAAACTGCCTTATTCTTAACTTGGTAAAAATGTCTTTTTTTTTTTCCGATAAAAATCTATACTTACAATAAGTTGATAATGGTGGGTTAAAAAACGTTTGGTGAAAAAGTGAGAGCTAGAGAAATAAGATGCCCTGTGATTATTTATAATAAAATGTTTAAAATATAAGAGAGTAAAAAAACGTCCATTGCTTTTTGTAATCGAGGAGAGCAGGGTCTCAATGGGTAGCCAAGGCTAGCGTTAAACCACCTCCTCCAGCCTCCGGAGTACTTAGATTACGTGTCTGTACTGAAAATTTCTTTAAGTGAACTGAAAATTTATCTTTACCCTTTAAGAAGTAGAAGCATGAAAAATACATATTTACAGAAACACAAACTTCATTCCATAGGAAAATCTTTGTAGAATCTGTAGGAATGTATTTTTTTTCCTCTCCAAATAACAGCACAGAATATTCGATCCAAACCACCTCAGTTTAGATAAAATTCACAAACGGGTTTTGCATTTCAAAGAGTCGTACAAGTGGCCAGTCCATCTCTCATCAGGGCCCACAGTGCTAGTACAGGCTGGCACATCCTACTGCAAATGACTGCCCGTGTGCTTTCTCCTGCACAGAGCAGGTGGGGGATATTAGACTTTTCATCCACCCTTGGCATCTTTCAGCCAGTGTTTGATGAGAATTGGAGGATAAATTCCCCAACAACCTTGGTGGGGTTTTTGTTGGTTGGTTGGTTGGGTTTTTTTTTTGTTTGTTTGTTTTTGTTTTTTCTTTTGTTTTGTTTTGACATCCTCAATACTACTTGAGTCGTACCCATACACAGCTGTGTCTTTCCTCACTTTCGTGTTCCCTTTTCCAGTCTCATGTTTTGCTGGAGTGCTGGTGGCCTCTCTGGGCTTTGTCACAGCTCTGGTGTTCTATATTAGTTACCTTTTGTTGCTGTGATAAAATACTGTAGCCAGAAACAACCTAAGGAAGAGGTCATTTTGGCTTACAGTACCAGAGGACTAGATGATTGGAATATCAGGTCAAGCATGAGAGAAAGAATAGAATGCTGAAAGATCACCCCTCAGCTCCACAGAGAAAGTGGGGACAAGGCTCTAAGGGGCCACTCCACCCCCAGTGATGTATTTCCGCCAATGAGGTTCCCATACTAAAAGTACCATAACCTCCCCCAAACCACCAACTGAGGAACAAGTGTTTATACGTGCAAGACTATAGGAGACCAGTACATTCCACTGCCTGCCCCACCCCCATGGCTCATGGCTTTCTCGGGATGTAAAATTTAGTCCAACTTAAGTCCCCATAGTTTTTAACAATTTCAGTGCTGTTTAAAATCTCCAGAGTCCACAGTCCCTTGGCCAATTCAGCTCTTAATTGTAACCTATGCCAAATGACAAACAAGTTATGTACTTTCAGCATACAATAGCACAACACATACATTTTCACTCCAAAAGGGAGGAATTTGGGCATAGTGAGGAAATATTGGACCGAGTCAAGACTGAAACACAGCATGGGAAGCACCAAATCCTGTAGCTCCATGTCCAGTATCTGGGCTTTACTTCAAAGGGCTTAGGTGGCTCCACCTCTCCAGCTTTGCTGCTGCAGCATACATCTCTCTCTTGGGTTGGCTCCACATCCTGCATGCAGCTCCCCTTGGTAGAGATCTCTCAGTTCTGGCATCTCCAGCATCTTGGGGGTCTCTCCCGAAACCCAGGCTTCACTTCTGCAGCTTTACACAATGACTTCGCAGGGTCTTCTTGCAGGATCTCCAGCCCTGCCCCACATCAACTGGTCTCAGCAGCCCTCTGAAACCACAGAGGAAGAAATGATGACCCTATGCTCTGGTGTCTTTCATGGCCCCAAAGCTGTAGAGTATGGACGACACTGCCAAGTCTGGCTGCCAGTTTGAGATGCACTCGGGCCCCACAACTGTAGACAGAATTCTAAACAGTCTTATTAAATAAGAAACACAGAGCCAAATACAGAGTTTAAAGCCCAAGAGATCGGAGCACTAGCGAAGCGCCAAGACCACCTTATCTTACCACCTGGCCGCTGTGTTTCCCGAGAGAGAGAGACCTTCTTCCTGAGTTATTTGTCTTTTTATTGCCTTTCTGTTCTGCCTTCTCATTGGCTCTAAACCCAACCACATGACTTCCTCATCACTGTCTATACAGACCTCCAGGTCTCTATGGTTGGTACTGGGATTAAAAGTTCGAGTCACCATGCTTGGCTGTGTCCTTGACCACACAGAGACTCTGCCTTCCACGTGATTGGATTAAGGGCGTGGGCTACCACCACGTGAATTCTGTCCCTGGCTCGCTAACGACCTCTGATCTCGAGGCAAACTTTATTTATTAACATACAAATAAAATCGTATTTTCAGCACAATTAAAATATCACTACACGGGGCTGGAGAGATGGCTCAGAGGTTAAGAGCACCGACTGCTCTTCCAGAGGTCCCGAGTTCAATTCCCAGCAACCACATGGTGGCTCACAACCATCTATAATGAGATCTGGCGTCCTCTTCTGTATACATAATAAATAAATAAATCTTTAAAAAAAATATCACTACACACAATCTTGCTGCTTAGGAAAGATACCTGTAAAAGAAATGCAATCCTGCTCCTACACTCACCATGAGGCCTGAGCCTCTTTTGCCCATTTGCTCCAGGAACACGCCTTCTCCAGTCTCCCCTTCCCTGCCTCACTTCCCCACTCCTCAGTGGACCCATTGAAGGCGATTCTGCAATAAGCTGTTTTCATTCATACCTTTGTCTCAGTGTCTTGTGTGTGTGTGTGTTAACAAGAACTTGATTAAGACACCAATGTTTTACCCTTTTAAGAAAAATATCTCTTCCGTTGTCAATTTTGTGTGTATCCCTTACACAGACTCTTACCCATTGAAAATTTATACACAAAAGAAATGAGATTAAAAGAGAAGCTGGAAGAGGCGAACGAGCTCACATATGTGCAAATGCATTAAAGAGTGCAAAGGATCATGAAAACGGGGGAAAGCTGGTCATGGTGAAACATGCCAGTAATTCCAGAGCTCAAGAAGCAGCATCAGAAGTCCACCAAAAGCTCAAGACCAGCCTGGTCTAGAGTTGTGGCTCTGCATCTTCCTTGGGATCATCGGTGCATTGGTCCATGAGTGAGGAGGGAGCAGAAGCAGGGAACAGGATTCAGATGGCTGTGGATATGATGGAGATAGCACTCTGAGATATGACTTCGGTGAATCAGCTCAACTTTATTCTAGAGTATAGGTAATATATAGGATTGGGAAGCCTGGGGACAAACCCTCATTTGCATTAAGTGGCAGGCTCCTATTATAAGGCTTTGTATGTGGCTGCAGGGTCCTACAGCAAAGCTCGCAGTTCGAGTCTTAGTTACCATATGTGCAGCAGGGGAAGGCTTCTAGCAGGAAACTGCCAAGGGTTATCCTAGACATAAATCAGGCATCCAGGCCCAGAGACATTCTCCAGATAAGGGCAGGTAGAGAACAGGAAGTCCTCTCTGGGGAGGAGGGAGTCCTCCATGTTGCCCAGTTTAGAGAAAGCTGCCAGGGTATGGTAGACTGCAACTTCTGACCAGCAGGGCCTCCTGACATAGTCTTAAAAAGAGATTGGGAAAAAAAAGAAAACAGAAAAGAAAAGTATTTGTAGAGGAAAGGTATACTCTTGCACTGTGTCAATTTCTTGAAACTGTTGTCTAGATGGCCTCCTTCCTCATTAACTTGAGCACAGTTCTACTTGCTGCAAGCCAAGACTGCAGGCCTTCGAGAGTGGCTGGAGAGAAGTGTGGGGAATGTATCTAAAGAACATGTGTGTCTCTGCAAGCTTAGTGTCTGCCAGAGCGTCCATTAGACAGTTTATGATCAATTCCTCACCTGCTGTAGAAGAGCTATGGTGTTGCGAAGGGAAAGGGTAAGTTTGAGAAGGTTTGAAGAGGCAAGTGAAATTTTTATTCACACTGCTGGACGTGGACATGTTCTAAGAATTGCAAAAAGCACACAATGTCTGAGGTGACAGACATCCCAGGGTTGGTATTCTAGGCATGTGACTATTCTGTCCAGCCAGCATCCCACATCCCTCCACTTTCATTTTTCCATTTGAGAAGTTGTCCATCCCATTTTATATGATCCCAGTGGATGATGCATCCAGTTGTGTGACATTATAAAACAAAATTCAAAGGAGTCTTAGATTCTCTCTTTGCCAGCTCTTAACTTCTACAATTAAAGAACCAACATAAGTATAGGAATGAATTTGAAGTTTGGCCAGTCGATAGATAATTACAGCTGTGAGAGGTTGGTAGTAAAGCCATGTGTCCTTTATTATTCTTTTGCACAATCATTGCTGGCTGACTCCAGGAATATGGTAAAGACTGATTATATGAGCAAAGGACAGACAGCATTAAGACACCGAGAAGGTCATCATGCAGTAGGATATTTTTTGAGGGGGGGGTTCATTACCTTAATGACACCACCAGTGTTCATTGTTGACATGAACAGTAAGAGACCTTTGCTGTGTTTTGGTGTATCCAGTACCAAAAAAAAAAAAAACAGTACATGACACATAGAAGCATCCAATAGATGGATTATAAATATCCTCTCATAACTACATAGACATCATTATACTTTAGACTTTTAGATGAAATCTTTTATTAACTGGACTTTCTATAATGGGTTTTAAACTTTGAACAACCAATACTTATATTTACACATTCTGAGTGCTCACTAAGCCAAGTAATTTACAAGACAACAATGTTTGCCAAATTAAACTTAAGAGGATTTATACTTGCCCTGTGGTTTAATGACTCAAGTTTAAATCTTGTGTTGCAGAGAAAAAGTCCAGAACCAAGAAAAAAAAAGTTGAATCTACAAACCATGAGTAAAATTTCCCAATTTTCCACTAAGCACATAATGGCACTGAGCTGAGTTAGGAATGCCTGGGATAGCTTTCTTGTCTATTCTCCCTTAACAAAGGTTACCGAGCAACATCTTCACATAAAACAAAGTACGTGAGATCAGACTGTGCCCATAATCCCTGGCAAAGACTACAACATATAATAATGATGAATCGTGCTTTTCACTGATGTTATACAATGTGAATTTTTTCCAAGATGTGTCAAGGTGACATTACCTCTGTGTGTCTCTATCAGTTGACTTGTCTCTAAAATATATCTGTTCTACCACAGAAATATTTCTCAGTAGCATGTACCATGGTTAGGCAGTGAGAAACTAAAGCTGCTTATACCAGAGTCTAATAAAGTATTGAAAACAACAAACAAAACCATGTTAAAAACAACACTGTGCCAAGGGCTATATATTTTCATAGAAATACAACATATTATGTATTATTATTTGATTTATGCATGAGGGGAAATGGGTTAAATAACAATTATATAAGTTGAGATTATAAATTACTACATTCTTGGGTGTTTTATTATAGAATAAAACCTAACTGATAAAAGCACCCATGCTATCTAACACTCTATCAAACTGACATACAATGAAAAGAAAATGCAGTATTTACTTTCTTGACTTTTTACTTAAAATCCTGGAAGATAATTTCATAATACAATATTTAAAACTACAAGAACCTATATTAACATGCCTGTATACATATTTATGTACATATAAATATACAATACTTGAATGTTTATAAGGTTTTGTGCTTTTATTTACTATCCTTTGAAACACTTAATACATTCCTGCTATATGCCTGGATCGAAAGTAGGTACTAAGGATGAATAAAACAATTATCCTTCTCTCAACAAGTTCATAGCAAAACATCAAAAATAAATATATCCACACTATCAGAAGCGTTTTATTAAAAGGCAAACACTCAAAACAATATTGAAGTTCAGATGATTTCTCCATAGAGTGGTGAGAGGCTTCATAAACAGACTTAGATACATAGTAGAGGATGGATGGAATTTTCATAGAAAAGCAATGGGCAGAGAGTATGGCTGGGCTACGTGAGAACAAGATGGTCCGGGAACAAGGTCAAGTCAGTGCAGTTATAACAGGGGCTGACATGTCAGGAGCATCAAGGATCAGTGGACAGGAGAAACAAGTTAGAACTACGTGGCAAGAGGCTGAAGAGCATCAACTTTCTCCCAACAACAGCAAGCATCAGTAAGTGGTTTGAACTGGGATGAGTGATGTGATCAAATCTGGACTTTGTTGGGGGGACTACACTGGGGAACTGCTTTTCCCAGTCTTCTTCTCTGAAACTGTGTTGTCGAGGACTAACTTGCTAACTCATCTGTCCAGGAATACATTCTTGAATAACTCTACATTTTGAGGATTGCCCTCTCCAGTATCAATTTGGCATTCTATTTACCATAAACTTTTCAATAATTAAACAAGTGTTTCAAGACCTACCTAGCTTGAGACTAATGAAACAAAGGTGGTCAATCCTGGCTTGAGAACGGAGCAAAGACCACCTACATGAGATGCTCTCTGTCTGAAGGAGATGCTGTCCATAGCCTCCCAGAAGAGAGTAAATACTGCAGAAAGCAGGCATGAGGCTCATGTAGATAGAGTGTTATTCGAAGAAACATTTAAGGGAGGTATAAACAACAGGTATTCAGTCACTCTTGTAGGTGGTATCAGCCCCATCGGGATCAAATACATTTCTGTCATGTTTTTCTACTCTCCACAGGGACCTAAGAAGCATCTTCTGACATTTTTTTTTTGTGATGTCATCTTAATTCCTCAAGCAGGATCTACAAAAATATGTTTACAGACTCTCCACTGCAACTACAGTGATGCTAAGAATTCCAGTGGCTTCTGGATTGAGGAAGACAGCATGAGAAGCTTGCGGCTTCCGAGCCAAACTCAAATGGGGAGCAAGACAAATGAACATTAATGAGAAAGCTGAGCTGATGAGGATGGTGGCAAACTCAAGTGCATTGGCCAACTAGAGAGACAGGATGTTCTGAACAAAAGCTGCTTCCAAGCCCAGCAGACTATGACCAGGAGGAAAGCAGGCTTCTAGATATTACAAGATTTTTAGAGAAATGAAAACTTTCATTTTTAATCACAGAAGAGGCTATGTACACATGAGTGTCGTGCTCGCAGAGGCCAGAAGAGGGCACTGGGACCCCTGGAGCTGGAGTTACAGATGGTTGTAATCTGCCTGACACAGTTGCTGGAACCCAAACCCCAGTCCTCTGCAAGAGCAATACACACCCTCAGTGCTGAGCAAACTCTCCAGTCCCTGATTAAAATTTCAAATCAATTCCATTGTTAAATATCATGTGTCAATTAAAACACATGTAAATATGATGTAATTGATGGCCTGCTTGATTTCCATTTCTATCCTCAAAGAAAAACTGTCAGGTAAGAGAAACGCAAGGAAGAAAGGAAGCCTGTGATGTGGCCAAGGTATCTTTAAGCACCAGAAGATAATAAAAGACCTGTGTGTGGAAATCTGGGATACTATGAAAAGGTCAAGCATAATAATAATAGGAATAGAAGATGGAGAAGAAACACAGCTCAAAAACCCAGAGAATATATTTAGCAAAATCATAGGAGAAAATGTTCTCAATCTAAACAAAGACATGCCCATAAAGGTACAAGAAGCATACAGAACATCAAATAGATTGGATCAGAAAAGAAAATCCTCTTGGCACATCATAATCAAAACACTAAACATACAGAATAAAGAAAGAATATTAAAACAGGCAAGGGAAAAAGGCCATGTAACATAAAAAGGCAGACCCTATTAGAATCACACCCAACTTCTCAGTGGAGACCCTAAAATCCAGAAGGGCCTGGATTGATGTCTTGCAGACACTAAGAGACCACCGATGTCAGTCCAGACTACTATACCCAGCAAAACTGTCAGTCTTTCATGACAAAGTCAAATTTTAACAATAGCTATCCCCAAAACCAGCCCTAGAGAAGGTACTAGAAGGAAAACTCCAACCCTAGGAAGTTAACTGCACCCACAAAACAACAGGCACTAGGTAATCTCACACCAGCAAAACCCAAAGAAGGGAAATGATACACACACACACACACACACACATGCACACACACTGACAACAACAATAACAACAAAATAACAGAAAATAATAATCATTGGTCATTAATATCCCTCAATATCAATGGACTCACCAATCAAAAGACACAGGCTAACAGAATGGATACAAAAACAGGATCCATCACTCTGCTGCATACAAGAAACACACCTCAACATCAAAAATAGACATTACCTCAGAGCAAAGGATTGGAAAAAGATTTTCCAGTCAAATGGACCTAAGAAGCAAGCTAGTGTAGCTATCCTAATACATAACAAAATTAATCAAAAGAGAAGAAGGGCATTCATATTCATCAAAGGAAAAATCCACAAAGATGATGTCTCAATTCTGAACATCTATGACCTAAATGTAAGGGTACCCACATTTGTAAAAGAAACATTACTAAACCTTAAAACATGCATTGAACCCCACACAATAATAGTGGGAGACTTTACCACCCCACTCTCAGCGATGGAAAAATCATCCACACAGAAACTAAACAGAGAAATAATGGAACTAACAGATGTTATAACTCAAATAGACCTAACAGATATCTACAGAACATTTCACCCAGACGCAAAAGAATATATCTCCTCACTGCATGGAACCTTCTCCAAAACTGACCATATACTCAGTTACAAAGTGAGTCTTAACAGATACAAAAAAAATTGAAATAACCCCCTGTATATTATCGGATCATCATGGATTAAAGCTGGATTTCAACAGCAGAAAGCCTACAAATTCATGGAAACTGAACAACTCTCTACTGAATTACCACTGGGTCAAGGAAGAAATAAAGAAAGAAGAAGTTAAACACTTCCTAGAATGAAATGAAAATGAGTGTACAACATACCCAAACTTAGGGGTCACAATGAAAGCAGTGCTAAGAAGTTAGTTGATAGCATTGAGTGCCTACATGAAGAATTTGGAGAGATCTCACACCAGTGACTTAACAGCACACCTGAAAGCTCTAGAACAAAAAGAAGCAAACTCACCCAGGAGGAATCGATGCCAGGAAATAATCAAATTGAGAACTGAAATCAATAAAATAGAAACAAAGAGAACAATACAAAGAATCAATGAAACAAAGAATTGGTTCTTGAGAAAATTAACAAAATAAATAAAACCCTTACACAAACTAACAAAAAGGCAGATATACAAATCAACAAAATCAGAAATGAAAATGGGAACATAACAACAGACTCCAAGGAAATTCAGAGAATCATTAGGTCATACTCAAAAACCTATACTCCACAAAATTGGAAAATCTAAAAGAAATGGACAAATTTCTTGATAGATAGCACTTACCTAAGTTAAATCAAGATCAGATAAAATTTAAATAGACAGATAACCCCTAAGGAAATAGAAGTAGTCATTAAAAGTATCCCAACCCCCAACTAAAAAAAGCCCAGGCCCAGATGGTTTTAACACAGAATTCTACCAGACTTTCAAAGAAAATCTAATGTCAATACTCTTCAAATTATTCCACAAAATAGAAACAGAAGAAACATTGCCAAATTCTTTCTATGGGGCCACATCCACTCTGATTCCCAAACTATACAAAGACTCAAAAAAAAAAAAAAAAGAATTACAGACCAATCTCCCTCATGAGTATTGATGCAAAAATACTCTATAAAATACTGACAAACCAAATCTAAGAATATATCAAAAAGATCATTGACCATGACCAAGGAGGCTTTATCCCAGAGAAGCAGGGATGGTTCAACATTTGAAAATCTGTCAATGTAATCCACCACATACTCAGACTGAAAGAAAAAACTACATGATCTTCTCATTAGATACTGAAAAAGCCTTTGACAAAATCCAACACCCCTTCATGAGAAAAGTCTTGGAGAGATCAGGGATACAAGGAACATACCTAAACATAATAAAAGCAATATACAGCAAGCCGACAGCCAACATCAAAATTAGAGACAAACTCAAAGCAATTCCACTAAAATCAGGAACAAGACAAGACTGTCCGCTCTCTCCATATCTATTCAATATAGTGCTTGAAGTTCTGGCTAGAGCAATAAGATAACAAAAGGAGATCAAGGGGATACAAATTGGAAAGAAGTTAAACTTTTGCAACTCCTGAAATTGAAAAGTTTCTGTAAGACAAAGGACACCACCAATAGGACAAAACAGCAGCCCACAAAATGGGAAAAGATCTTCACCAACCCCACATCTAACAGAGGGTTAATTTCCAAAATATATAAGGAACACAAGAAACTAAATATCAACAAACTAATAATCCAATCAAATATGGGGTACAGACCTAAACAGAGAATTCTCAACAGAAGAATCTCAAATGGCTGAGAAACACTTAAAGAAATGTTCAACATCTTTAGCCATCAGGGAAATGCAAATCAAAATGACTCGGAGATTCTACCTTACACACATCAGAATGGTTAAGACCAAAAACACAAGTGACAGCTCATGCTGGAGAGGACGTGGAGCAAGGGGAACACTTCTCCATTGTTGGCGGAAGTGCAAACTTGTACAGCCACTTTGCAAGTCAGTGTGGTGGTTCCTCAGAAAACTGGGAATCAACCTACCACAAGACCCAGCTATACCACTCCTGGGCATATACCCAAAGGATGCTCAATCATACCACAAGGATACTTGCTCAACTATGTTCATAGCAACTTTATTTGTAATAGACAGAACCTGGAAACAACATAGATATCCCTCAACCAAAGAATGGACAGAGAAAAGGTGGTACATTTGCACAATGGAGTATTACTCAGATGTTAAAAACAAAGAAACCAGGAAATTTGAAGGCAAATAGATGGAACTAGAAAATACCTGAGTGAGGTAACCCAGACCCAGAAAGACAAACGTGGTATGCACTCACTCATAAGTGGATATTAGCTGTAAAATAAAGGATAACTATGCTACAATCCACAGACCCAGAGACACCAGGTAACAAGGAGGATTCAAGGGGGCAGGACCAGAGCTCCCTGGGGAGGGGAAATAGAGATTTCATAAGAGGACTGAGGGTGGTTGGGAACATGAGCCATCAGGTTTGGGGGGCATGGAGGGAAGTACTGAAAGAGTACTAGAAGGGAGGGGGGCATTTGGGGGGTCAGGTAGAAACCTTGTACAAGGGAATCTCCCAGAAATCTACAAGGATGACCCCAGCTAAGACTGCTTGAACTCAGATACAGAGCCTGAACGGGCCATCTCCTATGATCAGATTGTTACCTAGCCCAGTGGTCATCAGAGATGCCATCAGTAACATCCAGCAACTGAGGGAAACAGATGCAGACCCACAGCCAAACATTAGTCAGAGTTGGGGGAATCCTGAAGAAATGGGAGAAAAAGGGTTGTAGGAGCCACAGGGCTCAAGGCCACCACAAGAAAACTCACAGAATCAACTAACCTGGGCTCACAGGGGTTCACAGAGACTGAACCGACAACCAGGGAGCCTGCATGGGACTGACCTAGGCATGCTGCATATATGCTACAGTTGTGTCGCTTGGTCCTTCTTGTGGGACTCCTAACAGTGGGAACAGGGACTGTTTCTGTGGCTCTTTTATTGGCTTTTGGGACCCTATTCCTCATACTGGGTCGTCTCAATACATGAAAAGGTGCTTAGTCTTACTGCAACTTGATACGTCATGTTTTGTTGATACTCATGGGAGACCTGCCTTGTCCTAAACAGAGGCAGAGGAGGAGTGGATTGGGGGGGTGGGGTGGGAACAAAGGAGGAGTGGAGGGGCTAGAAAGAGAGGAGGGAGGGGAAGCTGCAGTCGGGATGTAAAACAAATAAGTAAGTAAATCGTACTGTGAGCTTAGGACTGTCCCGTCCCATTCTAATCTGGAGCACTCTGGAGAGAAATATCTCCAGCGTCCCTGAAAGTCACCCAGAGACATGGAAATTCCATACCTGTCTGAGAGATAGTTCTGCAGTGCTGAGGGGAACTCGCCACATCTATGGTAATCAATATAGTAACCACTAGCCTTATATGGTTAGAAAGTAACTTGGGATAAAGCTGATGTGACTCCAAAGCTGGCTTTTCAGTTTCATTCTAGGGCTCTGAACTTCAAATGTTATCGCTGTAAGTGTCTAGTGGCTGTGCGGTTCCAGCAGCTCCTCCAAGCGGCAGCTTTCAAGGTGTGGCAGGTCTCTGAATCACCTGCAGCATTTGTTAAAGCAGAGGACTGGCTGCCACCTCCACACACTTTGAGTCTGTGGGCATTCCATACGGGACTCTGGCTTGGAAAAAAGGACTGAGAGCAAGGTAGATTTTGATGGTCCTGGCTAATGAAATGGGACCCTAGTCACATTGATCTTCAGGTTTCTAGGACAGAGTGTGGCCTTGGGAAGGGCAGAAGTAACAGCTGAAGGGAAGGAGGGAAGGAGGGAGGGAGGGAGGGAGGGAGGGAGGGAGGGCCTAGAATCAATCCCTATATTGCCTCTACTGCGCTAGAAGAGCAGAGCAGGTAGAGTTCATCATGGCCATCAATAAGTCTGTGTTGTTTGGGAGGCGAGTTTTGCTTCTAAATCAGAGCACAATGCCTGCCTTCTTGGGTGGCCCTGGGTCTTTGTTCCACTCCAGCAGGAGGCAAAAGAGAAAATCCTGGATCATCATGACCACTAGACACCTGGTAAAACCCCTATGTCAGGAAACTTGACTCATATTTCTCTTAATATGCATAACATTCATCCTACAAATATGCTGTAAAATATCAGTTCAGGTCAACTGTAGCCTGGTGCCCTAGAACACACATATTTTACATACAGGAAAGAACACAGAGGCTCCTGGTCCTTCTACCTCTTTCCCATCTTAAACTAGGAATGTCAGGACTTGCTATTATAAAACATGCAAGGAATTTCAAAGATATGACCCATGTGTCTTAACCCTAATGTTTAAATAAACCACTTCCAAGTGAGGAACAACATCTAACAGGCTTAGAGGAGCACAGAGATCGGGAAGGGGACCCTCAGACAACTACCAAACATTTCACATAATCGTGAAATTCGCTTACATGGCATTTTCTCACTGGTCTTATGAGCAAAGTATCTTCAACTTCAGCAAAGTATTTACTTCCAGACGGAAAATGTATGCTTCCAGCCACTTGTGGAAAAAATGGAACATATGGCCCATTTTCCATATCCACACTCGTTTGTAGCTTCCCGGCCGGACTCTAGAATTCGCTGTATGAGTCACACCAGGCAGTGGTATGGCAGTGAATTTGACATACAGAAACTTGAAGTAGCCCTTATACCCTTCTAGTTCTGGTTTCCTATACTTTCTTCTTAAAGTCCTTTGATAGAGAATGAGACATACGGAACAGAGTGAAACCTGCCCTATTTCCCATCTGATCCCCAGGTAAGTGAAAGAATTCAATCCGGAGGCCAGTCCTCCTTTGCAGCCTCGTGCCTGACAATAGTCTAAAATCAGTTCACCAGACTGCAGCTCACACTAGCAGAACTGCCCATTAGGCCTATACACCCATGAGAAATAATAAGGCATTCCGCATGTGGCTTGTTACACAGCCACAACTAACTATTGCACCATGCATACTCAGTAGGACATCAGTTATTATCACTCAGTGCTAGATATGGCACTCAACATTTAGTGGAGATCCTATGGTAATAAAGCTGCTCATGTTCATCTATCTACACTGCTGTTCTTATATTTATGTCCAACTTTGCTAATGGAATCTACAAAATGAAAAAAATTTGAAGCAAAGAATTGAAATCCTTGTTCATTCAGATATCAGCAAGTGATTGTCTCTTACTAAATCCAGTACAAGTTTGCCCATGCTAACTTAGGTTTATCACATGATCACAGTCCTGGAGAGTACCCTTTAAGGCAAGAAAATGAAAACCTCCTCCTTGGGTGCATCTGTCCATTCCCTTGCCGTCTGGCTGTTGTGTTCCATTTTACAACACCCAGGGGTACAAATTGTCCGTCAGCATCAGGCAGGCAGCCTGATGGTCTTAACAGGACCCCTGCTGATGTGTGTCTCTGTTCTCCACTCAGCTGTCACATCCTTGAGGCTACTGGTCTAAAGTTACAGGACAGTTTCTAACTTTGTGCCTGTCCCAAGGCATCAGGACCAGGGCACATGATCTGTAATTTATGAGGACACCCACGGAGCTGTCACTTGCAAGGCAGGTGTTGAGAAAATGGCAAGCAGCTCTAGGAAAGAAAAGGACTGTGACCTCATCCTTGAATAATGGTGGCCAACCTAGTCACGGAAGAAAGCGTTGACATAAGCGAGCTTTAAAAATAAAGCAATGGCTCGCCTTGCTGAAGGCGTTCTCTCTACAATTGAGCACCACAGAACTCATCAAGTGATCTGTGGAAAATGAGGTGGACTTTATGGTCTAGCGCTGCTGATGTACTTTTCAACTGCACTTCGCAACCTAAACTACCAATTCTGGGTGTCTTGTGAGAACAACTCAAAGTTCAAATTATCCCCAAATTGCAGTTTGTCATGCTCTCTCTAAAAGAAATTATGTAAAATGGAAACCAGAAGTCAGTTCAAGTGAGAGGAAAGGAACTGAGAACAAGACTTGCTTCCCCAGCTAATCAATACTCCCGAATTGAGTGTCTTGTGAGTCGTATGTTAGCTGTGCAATAGTTTCGTGACAGAGCCTAGGGTATAGGTCAGTGTTGAACTCATGCTTTGAATGTACAAGGCCCTGGATTAAATCTGCAGGAGAAAAGCGTCAACTAAACTTGGCGTCATCTCAGCCTATTCGTATCTCAACGGATGCTTGTATTTCAGAGACTAAGAAAAATGAATCTAATTGATTTAAACAGAGAAGCCATCTATCTGCAGGCAGAAGTAGAGTGAAGAGTCTCTGGCTTTTGCAGAGTGCCCCCAGGCACACTCGGGTGGCTGCCCGGGATGGAAAGAGTATCAGCTCAGATGCAACCTGAGCCTTGAGACCAGATGATATCATGAGGAAAAGGCTCCAGGACTTCAGAAACATTGCTTACCGATAGGCAGCTCAGCTTTCCGTCTTGGGTCTGAGAGTTCCAGTGAGATATCTGGGTTACAAAGCAAATCCAGCCAAGTTCACACCATGGGAAAGCCACCATGAGCCTAGAGACTCAAATAACCGGCTGCTCGCTGGCTGCCACAGGAGCTTCCACGCCGACAATATCACAAGCGTTTTCCCTTCCTTTGGTGAAGACAGATCACTTTGGCAGGGACTTCTCCTCAAGAAATTCTTACAGTCTTTCTATCGTGGAAACCCTTCCCTCTTTATAACCTGCACCCTGGTATTTAAGGCCCACATTCTTACAGATTTCTATATATGTAGCCAATGAATAAATAGCCAGCGCGTTGCCCATGACATAAGCCATTGTGTCCTGCACCCTCCTGCTGCTATCCTAAGAGATCAGAGCTGAAAAGAACAGTTAAGGAGGTTCTGGACAACCCCAAGCCATTTTTCTGGCCCTTAGCCTGGAAAAACTCCTGACAGAAAGCCTGTCTGGTGCCCTTGGCAGAGTCCCACAAGATCTAGTAAAATGCCAAAGTGGAGGCATCATGACATCAGGAGGGATACATTCTGCAAGCAAGAGCTACACCTGGCCACCACCACACTTCGGGAAATGTTCGTCGAACTTTGGGTGACTAGATCGCAAGTATTAAGCGGCAATATTTGATGACTAATTGTTGCTTAGAGGTTTTCCACCTTGCTGCCGTCCTCCTTAGTTGGCTGTTTCCTCAAGTTAGGAAAAGAACCTTGGTGGAAATCAGGGGAGACACCTGGCTATTCGTTTCTTTATTTGCAGAAATGTATTCTCCTCATAAAAGAAAAGAAAAAATTAGGGTAAAAGACTCTAAGACTAAATTTTACTAAATTTAGTAAAGACTCTAAGACCCTTTTACTAAACTAACTTTAGTAAAAGACTCTAAACATCTTCCTGCTTAGACACTATATATTTGGAGACCGAACGAGTAGTATAATGGTCAGGCGAGTCTGTAAGACACATTGAGGAGGCATGTATGACTAAGCAACATAAGTAAACAATACAGATTTCAATGAGGGAGCTTTTCCAAACCAGAGCATTCTAAACGGCAAACTCTTCCTGCTCTCGGACCAATATACACCAAGTAAGGATGTTCCTAAAAACATAAACCGTCTCTAGTGTATGTTATCTCAAGGCTTATGAAATCGTCTCACATTTTATCGGGATATTAATGTAATTTAAATTGAAAGACTGTCAAGTTTTTCCTCACCTCCAACACTTATGTTAAAAGGACAAGGCTCCTCAGCTAGGGGTGGGACACCCTAAGCCCCTCCCACTTCCTGGCTGTGATTGTGGCTGGCTTAATCATGTGTGGGTCTTACAGGTACAGTCGCAGTCAAGGTGAGTTCATGTGAGCAATGGCCCTGTCATGTCCCACAAACCCTCTTTTGCTGCAGGTGTTCACCACCTCTGGTTCTTACAATCTTTCTGGAAGTCCTACACCTAGCTGAGGAACTGCTGGTGATGGACGGCTGTTCAGAGAGGGGCAGTTTTCTTTAGCAGGGTACCCCTTGAGTCTACCCATGCTTCAGTACATGACCCTACACCATGAACATACAGGAAACACCGAGTGGACTCAGAGTATTTTAAAAATAAAAAAAGGCCCATAAAGTTGAGAAGGAAAAGTGGTAGAGGGAGTACGGAGAAATTGCAAAGGAAGGAATGGGTCGGGAATTTGATCAAAATATATTACACGTATGTAAGAAATTCTCAAACAATAAAATGGGTGAGGAAAAGGAAGGCCATGAAGTTGTGAAGGAAACGTGCTCGGAGGGGCTTAGGGGAAGTTGGAGGGGAAAGCTAGGATAAACTCGATCAAGACATATTCTATCTATATATGAAATTTTCTTTTTTATTATTTAAGACAATTTTTAACTTTAAATATATTTTATTATATTTTCCCCTCCTTCCAAGTCCTTCCAGACCCTCTTCCCTCCAACCTATCCAACTTTTTTTAATTTATTTTTTTAAGTTTTTTTTTTCATTTTACATAACAATTCTGGTTCCCCCTCCCTCCCCTTATCCCACCCCTCTACCTCTCCCCATCCCACCCCCAATTCACTCCTCAGAGAGAGTAAGGCCTCCCTTGGGGAGTCAACAAAGTCTAGCATACTAAGTTGAGGCAGAACCAAGCCCCTCCCCATTGTATCAAGGGTAAGCAAGGTATCCCACCCTAGGGAATGTGTTCCAAAAAGCCATTTCGTGCACCTAGGATAAGTCCTGGTCCCATGCCAGGGGCTCCCCAAACAGATCTAGCCACATAATTATTATCCACATTCAGAGGGTCTAGTTCGGTCCCATGCATGTTCCCCAGCTGACAGGCCAGAGCTTCTACCAACTTGGGTCATCTGTCTCTGTGGTTTTCCCCATCATGAGCTTAACCTCACTTGCTCCTGTGATCCCTCCTCCCTCTCTTCAACTGAAGTCTAGGAGTTGAACCCGTTGTTTGGTTGTGGATCACTGCATCTGCTTCCATCAGTTACTGGATGTAGGTTCTATGATGACAATTAGGGTAGTCACTAATTACAGGGGAAGGCCAGTTCAGGCACCCTCTTCACTATTGCTAGTAGCCTAATCTGGGGCCATCCTTGTGGATTCCTGGGGATTTCCCTAGCACCAGATTTCTCCCTAACACCTTAATGGTTCCTTCTACCAAGATATCTCTTCCATTGCTCTCCCTCTCTGTCCCTCACTCCACTCAGTCCCTTCTGTTCTCATCCCCCATCCCTTTCTTCTGCCCCCCTCCCAGTTTACCCAGGAGATCTTAACTATTTTCCCTTCCTGGGGCCTTCCATGGGTGTCGCTCTTAGGGTCTTCTTTTTTACCTAGCTTCTCTACAACCCACCCAACTTTAAGTTCTTTCTTAAAAAACAAACAAACACATAATAGGACAACAACACCCTTCAAAATCAAGAAAACAAAATCACACTCAAAAACAAACAAAAACAACCCACCAAGCTTTAGCCAAATAAAAGCACACACATATAAAAATGAAACAAAACAAAACTGTGGAGTCCATTATATGTTTGTCAACTACTTCTGAACATGAGGCCTGTCCTTGAGTGGCTGATATATGTATGAAATTTTCAAAGAATAATAAAAAAATATATTTAAAATTAAGGAACATTTTTAAAATCTAACTAATACCTTTTGTTGTTATTGTTGTCGTTGTTGTTTTGAGACAGGATTTCTCAGTGTAGTTTTGGTGCTTGTCCTGGATCTCACTCTGTAGACAAGGCTGCCCTTGAACTCACAGAAATCTGCCTGGCCCTGCCTCCTGAGTGCTGGAATTAAAGGCATGCACCGCCACTGCCCAGCCTAATATCTTCTTATTACCAGGCTAAAACTTCAAAATATACATGTTAGTGCTCAGCTAATTTTTCCACTCTGATACAGTCCAGGATCCCCTGCCTAGGGAATGATCTACTCATAGTGGACAGGTTTTCCCACCTCAATTAACACAATCAGGATAGCTCTTCACAGACATGCCCAGAGGCCCATCTTCCACATAATTCTAGATTCTGTCAAGTTGACAATTAACACTAAGATCACATGCCTTGTTCTCATATCTACCTCATTCTATAGCCTTAAACAAGCCACTAGTCAACCCCAAGTTACAATGTAGAGAATCTCCTCCCATTGGAAGAAAACACTGACAGACACATAGCGAAGTGTATAGGACCACAAGGGGTACAAAATTGAGACCATTATGCAATTTAGCATGATAAGATTCCAACAGATGTGAAACAGCAGCACTTAGCCTTTCCAGAACACCAAAATCCTTCTATCCTTTTCTTCCCAGTGGCTATTTTGTAATGCAAGGTGAGAACTAGAGGAACAGTTGCAAGTACTTTGTGGGGGTTTCATGGCCAGAGCAGCACCTCTCATCGTGACTGGCGGAATATTTATGGCCAAGATTACAGAGTTCCACAGAGTCTTCCATAGTAATAACATCAGCTAGAAGAACCTCGGTTTTCAAGACTGAGGTCTAAGGTCTAATTGCTCATGGTTCATTTTCAATGAGTCAACTCCAAGGGACACAGTCTCTTCCAGATGTTGAGTTGCTTAGCTGTAGAATTAGGGTACTTAGGATGACTCTCCCTCTAAGTGAGCACAAGTATTAGGTGTGGCCTTTAGACAATCTTATCAGCATCCTATAGCTGTCTGTTATCAATATTGTTGTTTTCTTTCATGTCTTCACATTATGGATTCACTATTTATATCCTCTGAATGGATGTGTCACAGCTCAAGTACATATGGGCCACATATCATAGTGAAACAAGTGCTTAGAAGAAGTGAACAAAAGAGTGCTAAGAACTATGGGCCATTATAGCAAAATTTTAGTGAAGGATAAAGGTCATTCTCCTAATAGAATTAATAATATAAATAAAAAGCAATTAAAAGTGTGTAAAACACATATCAGACAAAATCAAAGAGCAATATATCTGCTCAGCATAGACTATCATTTCCACCTAGGAGGCCATAGATAAAAGAAGCCCTTTGATAATTTCCTTAGGTGTATGGATGTGAGATGTCCATCAGGCTCTCAGCCAGAAATATTGTGACTGTCTTCTCAGAGCCACATTAAGCATCTTAAGGAGCCAGCCAATAATGTCGATCTTTAGCGTAGGTAAGACTTTACTCAGAAAGGCAAGGTAAATTAAATCCTGGCCTCTGACATAGTTTGTCAAACCTACTCATCAGTTTCCTGTTGGCCCTTAGCTCCAGGCAGCACTTCTTGGTTCTTGACATGAATCTGCAACACCAGCATCACTGGGGGGAACTTACTAGAAGCTCAGACTCCACCCCAGACCTGCAATCTAAAGTTGGGAACAACCGCCTCCACGCATGCAGCCGCAACAAATGACAAGCTTATGAGACATGAAGAGTGAACTGACAGAGAACCTAGATCTTTCTAGAAAGCTTGAAATCAGTGCACCTGCTCTTTAGATCCCGCTGCAAGTCCTGAATTAAAAAAAAAAAAATCCAATCAAGATTCTTTTCTTCTAATTCTACTTCAAGTGTTAAATAAAACAATAGCAATTTTTGTTTACAGCATTTGTTCCAATTATCTTTGTAGTTCCCATCACAATATGTATGTACAAGTCCATAAACACACACACAGTAGATACATAGATGACTGACAGACAGATAGGCCATATAGAATGTACTTACCTAAAAGAATTCAGACTTAAAATTTATAGGGTGACAACCTTGAGAGTGACCCTTGTGTATGAGATCAGAAGAGGAGGAGGGAGAGGGAGGACTATGATCTTCTATGTAAGTGTTGGAGACTCTCTCTTGGATGCAACATCTCTGTTCAGAAAGTCATCATGTTCTTCCTCTGTAGCCATCACGAATCCATGCAGTACATACTTCTTAAAGAATACAACCCATAGAAATAATATGTCTTAGTTCTGCATGAGAGATTAAAAAACATTCATAGCAACACAAGACAAATCAAATATGGTTTGAGGAAACAAAGGCTGTCAGACTTCAGTTGATGCTCAAACCCATCCATCACTGAACGGCCTGGCATACACCCTCCTGGAGTGCAGAGACAAATATTGGTGCTAATATTTAGATTTACTTTTACATATAAATGATAAAGAAATTAAGTTCCTCAATTGTTAATATGCAGACTGACACTTTCACCCCCTGTCCATCAGATATGTGAAATGGGACAAGAACACATAAAGACCTTCTGCTCTCATATGGAAAGCTCGGCAGAGAAACTTGTTCACCTGATTTTTCTTTCAGTAGGTCACAGTCTCTACTTGGATTTTCCCTTTGGAGAGCAGCCCTCCCAAAATGCATCCATGGCTTAAAAGAATTACAGAAATCTCATATGGAATGAATGCTAATAAGATATTCCCAATGAAAAGAGAAAAATCCACCAAGTTAACAGATTATATAAGTTTCCAGATCAATATCTAAAGCATTAAGAAGACAAACTAAAATGCATGTTTAAAACCACTGTTTTCATAGTAAACCTGGTCTTACATGTATTTTACATATTGAGATATTGGCAAGTGATAGCATTATACCGATGGCATCATGCCAAGTGAACTACTATGACTTGAAGTCAAGACAGTGAAACTTTTAAAAGAATGTTCAGAATAATGTAATTTAACTCACTATACTCAATGTTTATGACTCCCCCCCCCAGCTGTGTATTATCACCATCAGTCAAGCCAGAGCTCTAGATCCATCCTGATTTTGTGTGTGTGTGTGTGTGTGTGTGTGTGTGTGTGTGTGTGTGTATCATGACAACCCAACAAATAAATACATGTGAAACAAAATATCCCTAATGCTGCCATATAAACATGGTTTCGAAGGAATGGGTCAGTCTTGATGGGCATCTGGGTTCATCTTGAAGCATTGAAAGCTGAGTAAACTAAATGAAAAGGTAATTTGTATCCCCAAAGGTGTCACTCCAAGCTCCTTCATATCCCTGTCATTTTGCTTTGTTTCCTGTCACTACTTGATGCGAACTGTATTTGTTTACCTGTCTCTCTGTCTCTCAGTGTATTAGTGTCTCAAAGAAAGACATTTGTGAGCCTCATAGCTGCACGCTCAGGTCCTGCAACAGTGCCCAGTTACAGAAAAGAAATGTGGAAAACCACCTGTACCTGGGAAGCTCAGCAAATGTGTCCTTGCTGCTGCAGCTGGGTTTTGTAAACGGAGGTGTGGCGTGGATGAGGCCCAGGCTGTTAGCTTGTTTCCATCATGATTCCCACTTCAGTTGCTGGGTCTTGGTCTTCCACATGCTGCATCACATACAGCCTCTTCTGGGAACCCTGACAGTCTTCCTGGAGCAGGAACAAGTGTGCTTGCTTTCCTCAAATGTCTCTCCCCAGCACCTTGATGGCCCGGACTCCAGTGGGAGCAGTGATCCTTCCTCCAGGCACTCAGCTTTTAAACTCCAATTTCACTTCAGCCAAATCCTACCACCCAGCTGGGTGGCCAACACACAGCACATTCTATCTGTAAAAAGCAGTGGGCTTGAAATGTTTCCCATTCCTGGGAGTCAAACACAAAATCAAATTGACTAAATCCTTCCGGAATGCCACAAAGCAGTGATTGCCCTAACTCTCACCTCCAGCATACTTGGTGCCTTTCACAGCTGAGAATGTGAACTCCTTAACGCCTCCTCTCATCTTGTCATTCAGTCCTCCGATGCTGCTCCAAGAGTCGACCAGGAAGTTTGCAAAGGAGAAGACATCAGCTGGGAAGCACGGAAACTAAATGATGAAAACAATTGGTGTAATGTTTTGCTTGTAATATAAACAGTTCGGTCCCTATTTGGGATATGTATGCTCCCTGATTTCATTTTTGTTCCCGTAAAAAAAAAAAAAAAAAAAATCACCTCGACAAAAAGCAACTTGGGGAGAAAAGGTTTATTTTGTCCCATAATTCCGGGTTACAGTCCATTGTTGTGGAAAAGCCAAGGCAAAACTCATTTGAAGCGGCTAGTTATATCACATGGACATCCACAGTCAGGAGCAGAGGGAGTGTGAAGACACACAAGCCTACAGCTCGGCCCACTTTTTCCATGCTTATACAGTCCAGGACTGAAACCTAAGGAATGGCACCACGGACAGGAGGCAGGTCTTTCCACCTCAATCAGCTCAATCAAAACCACCACCCCCCCAAACACACCCACAGCCAAATCAAATGTAAATACTTCCTCATTGAGACATTCTTCCCAGGTGATTCTACAGTTTGTCACTTGTAGAATTAAAACTCACCATTATATTATACTTACACCACATGCCACTAATTAAGCTTCAAGGTCACTTGAGATTGTCATCATTTTTGTAAGGTTTCCACTTTACATAATTAGAATAATTTAACTAGAATCTAACTGGACAAAGGCCAAGGTAGGAGCGCTGTGAGTTTGAGGCCAGTCTGAGCTCAATAAACTGAACCATATTTAAAAATAATAATAGAGAAAAATTTGACTGTACCTGAGCTACATTCTGAGACCTCGTTTCAAAAACAGTAAAAAAGAATTGAACTGTGTTTCAATAGGAGCTAAACGAACGCTCAGATTGGGGGACACCTACAGCTTTACAACGTATTTTCTCCTTTCCAGTAATTTATAATCTTTCCTTTTACCTTCACACAAACATAAACACTTGTGTTTGGTTTGGTTTACTATGGCTTGGGTTGTTTTTGTTTTGTTTTGTTTTTGTTTTGTTTTTTGAGACAGGGTCTCATATAACTTAGGCTGGCCTCAAACTTGCCTTGTAGCTAAGAATAACCTTAAACTTTGTATGATTTATCTATCTATCTATCTATCTATCTATCTATCTATCTATCTATCTATTTATTTATTTATTTATATTTTAAGCATATGAATGTTTTGTCTGCATCTGCACACTGCACCATGTGCACACCCGGTACTGGAAGAGACCAAGGGACGCAAGATCCTCTGGCACTGGAGTTCCAGGCAATTGTGAGCCACCACATGGGTGTTGGCAACAGAGCCCAGGTCCTCTGCAAGAGCAGCAAGCGCTCAGAACCACTGAGCCATCTCTCCACCCCACCCCGAACTTCTGATTCTCCTGTCTCTACCTCCCTAACTGTGATTACAGGTGTACGCCACCACACTCAATTTACGCTGTACTGGAGATCAATCCCAGCACTTCATGCGTGCTATCCAAGCACTCTACCCACTGAGCTATCCTTAGGCCTCTCCCTATGTTTCCCCGTCACCTAAGATAACAGGTGCTGCTGCCAAAGACATTTTTAAGCAGAAAGTGCTTTGTGCTCACCGGAATGTATAGTTATTTAAAATCTCAGCTCGCTGTGGCTGTGGTTTGGGCAGAAATTCCTCCCTACTCCCTGTTCTGTCTCTGTCACCGTCTCCTTCCATGGCTGTGGTTACAATGCCAGGACACAACAGAAGTGGACAGACGAGGCTGAGCCAACCTGTGTCGTCATTCCTCGTGTGCCGCACACCAACAGGAGGGAGCAGGGTCCATGGGGTCTCAGCAGTGGATTGTCAAGTCACAGCACAGTCGGTTGTCACTGTGGTGGTTATTGAAAATGGCTTTGATTTACAACATGTGAGTGAGAATTCACTGTACATGTCAAAGTATAACCAGGGTTGTAGAACATTGACGTAAGACAAGTGTTGTAAATACTCATCATTGGAGGCACATTTTTTCCCTTACAAAATCTGTAATAAGCATAAAAGACACAGGGAAATTGATTATTGAGCTTCATTAAATTTAAATTTTTCTCTTTAAAAGACATCATTAAAAATTAAAAGATGCAAACATATAATCCTGGCAGCTGAGAGGTAGAAACAGAAGAATCATTCATTCAGAGTCATCCTCAACTACACAGCAAGATCAAGGCCGGTTTGAGCTACATAAGATCCTGTCTCAAAAAAATAAATAAAAATAAAACAAAAATATATAAAAACAATAGATAGGATGAAGAATTATATATACTAATAGATGATATAGCCTACTGAAATTAACTACTCATGAAGTTAGAGAAAAGAAATTAAGATACAAAAGTCATAGAAGACACTAAAGAAATACAAATCAAAACCACAAAGATGCCGCTAAATACATTAGAATATATATATAATTTTAAAATACCAGAAACACTACATGCTAACAGTAACGGAGAACTAAGAACTTCTATAGTTTCTGGTGAGAATGAAAAACGGTGGAAATCTGTTTTGGGGGTTCTTGGAAACTTACATATGTTACCCAGCCATTCCACTCCTAGGTGTCTCACTATAAGAAATGGTAATGGGTAGTGATGGTCAGTTTTAATTGTCAACTTAACACAAGGTAGAATCTCCCAGGAAGAGTCTCAGTGGGGAATTTTCCAGGTCAGGTTGGCCCGTGATCATATCTGTGGGGAGTTGTCTTGATTGCCCTAAGTAATGCAGGCAGATCCAACCTGAAGTGGGCAGCGCCATTCCCTAGGTTTGGGTCCTGGACTTCATAACCGTTGAGAAAGCTAGCTGAAAAGCAGCATGCATGCCTTTCTCCCTGTTCCTGAGTGTGACATAATGTGACTAGCTGCTTCAAGTTCCCAATGACAGGCTGAACTTGGATTTGTGAGCCAAATTCTTTCTCCCTTAAAGCTATTTGTCAGGCAGGGTAATGTGAAAGTTCAGGGAAGCTTTACTCAAATAGTCAAGAATTGGTGTGTGCTAAGCATGTTGCAAAAATTTTCCACCAAGTAGATCACTTAAAAGGAATGGAATTATTTTTCTCCAGTTCAGGAGTCCAGAAGCTTGAAACCAAAGTTTTGGTACATTTCTCCCTCCTAGAGGATGTAGAGGACATTCACTTCAATACCTACCTCCTTGTCTCTGATGTTTGCTGGACAATCCTTGGCATGCTGTGGCTTATATTACCATCACAGCAACCTCTGCCCTGTTCTGTCTATTCTTTCAACACAGTGGTTTTCAGCCTTCCCACTGCTGTGACCCTTTAATACAGTTGCTCATGTTGTGGTGACCCCCAACCATAAATTATTTTCGTTATTACTTTATAACTATAATTTTGCTACTGTTATGAATTGTAATGTAAACACCTGATATGCAGATTGGCTTGGGCAACCCACTGTTTTAACAGGACACTATAGTGATATGATGTTCACCCTAGTTCAGTGTAACCCCATGTTTTGTGCTGCTATAATAGAAGAATACCTAAGTTTCTAAAGTTTATAAAGAACAAAGATTTAGTGGGTAAGGTGGCACACACTAAGGACACGAAGGACAGAGGATCAAAATTTCAAGGTCACCCTCAGCTTCAGAGTGAGTTTGAGGTCAGTCTGGACTACAGTTGATTCTATCTGCAAACGAATACACTCATGAGCAACAAAAAGGAAGACTTAGTTGTTGCAGTTCTGAAGGCTGAAAGGTGCAAGTCTGAAGGACCTACAAATGACAGGTGCTTTGTGCTGAGTCATCCTAAGGGAAGAAAAGCAAAAGACCAAGAAGCAACAGACTCACTTTTGTAAGGAAGGTCAACAAAGGTCATCAAAACTGAGCAACAACTGTTCTTTTGTGATGGTTAGCGTGGCAGGCTCATGGTTTTTTTTCTTCCAACTCTAGCATAGGACCAACTTGCCCAGCTGATCACCCACTAGCCTCAGCTACCACACAGGAAGGAATGGTGGCCACATGACAAAGACCTCAAGTCAACAGAGCATTTTATGGAAATACCTTGCTTTTCTAATTCTAATAAATAACACTTGTCTTACATATGATTTGTTTTTATTACTTTAAATTATTTGTATGTGTTGTGCATGCGTGCAGGTGCCCACAGAGTCCAGAGATGACAGATATGCTGGAGTTACAAATGGTTGTAGGCTGGGCAATGTGAGTGCTGAGAACCAAACTCAGGGCCTATGCAGGAGCAGTGTGGCTCTTAACTACTGAGCTATCTATCTCTCCAGCCCCTCATCCTATATTCTCACAGTCTATGCTTATAGGTGAAGTAACTCACCAGGCGAAGTCTGGAGAAGTACTTGGAAGTAGACGACAGTGTAACTACTCTATACAGCACAAACTAGCATTCAGTGAGAGAACCAAGTGTGTCGTGTGGCCTCCTGCTTTTGAACTGTGTGCTACATCGTACTAAATTTGCTCATAAAATACTGAATTTCCAATTTTAACTCCCAGTTTAACAATATCATATGATAAAAATGGCTTGAGATCAAGTCTTGAGTAAACATCTGACATAAAGGCTGTTTTGAAAACAACTTCCTTTCCAGGTACAATAAGAAGCAAACATTAAAACTGTCTGTGGCTCAACACAATTATTCTTTGACAGCAAGGCTCAGTGAAAGACAATGAAGGAATCTGAGCCGGACCATCCACACAGGACACAGATCTTCTCAAACAACACAACCCTAGTCCAGTTCACACTTCAGTCCATTTCCATTGGATTCAGCTGCTAAGTCATTTCTCTCCACTCTCTTATTTACTCTATTCCTGTTAGATTTCCTAGGAACAGGCACACTTAAACCACTGTATAATTATAGTTCCCTGGAGCATGTTTGAAATGACTGAGATTCATGACAGCTTTCCAGTCCAACCACTGCTGGAATGAAAAGTCTTCCCATGTCTCAGAAGATGAGTAACTGGTAGTCAAGGACCCCCTGGTTGTTCTCCATATGCTCAGTCAGAAGTAAGGTCATACATGTACAGGACCAATTGAAATTGTTCATCTTTATTTCATGCCCATAGTCTACTGGAAATTTAATACAACATTTGTTGCATTATTGAGAGTATATCTCTTTAACAATATCACCTGTACTAGGTTGAAATAAATTAATCTCAATGTCCCCCGGCTTCCCATAGGACCTTGATCCAAACAGATGGCTTCATTTTATTTAAAAACAATAATACAGGGGCTGGAGAAATGGCTCAGATGTTTAGATCACTTGTTGCTCTTTGCAGAAGACCTGGGTTCAATTCCCAACACTCACATGGTGGCTCACAACCATTCATAACTTCAGATACAGTCAACACAATGCCCTCTTCTGGACTCCAAAGGAACCAGGCACATGCTTGCCACACAGACATGTATTCAGGCAAAACATTCATGCATAAAATAAAATCAATAAATCTAACAATAATTTTTAAAAAACTACACTAAGTATCAGTTATACTCTATACATATATGAAGAAATATCAGATCTACACAAAGGTTTGCTTATTGTAAGTCCTACTTTACTTTTATGAGCAGGAACATAAGTTTTCTGGAGACCCTGGGAGCTCAGCTTTCACAGTCCTGTCTTTCCTCATTAGTTCCACATTCATGCCGGTAGGCTATGTCATTCATAAAGTGGAACCAAGTCCGTCCCCCGAGACCTGTCAGGATTGTTCAGAGGAATGCTCGGATTATAGAAATGTCATTTTATTTAACTGCATAATAGCTTTTTCACAGCTGGCTTTTCCTAAAAGAGAAAAGGGCTGTGTTCTCCTCAATTCCAGAAGAGTAGAAATGATTTTACTGGGTGAGGAGAGGCTCCCAGGATGTTATTTATCTTCACCTTGCTAATACGGTGTCATCCTCATATTACTAAGCAGATCGATCAACTGTGACAGACAGCTCAGGTCTAGTAGTAACTAACTGTACCTCAAACACTTTTCTTATTTCAAAGTCTCATTGTGTATGCCACGAACGGCCAAACTGGCTTTCTTTATAACCCCGTCAAAGATACTCAGAAATGCAAATCCCCAAATTCCCCAAAATATTTGAGTTTTTAAATTTGATTTCATGTTTTATTTTAACGGCTTGACGTACCCTGGAGATTTCCAAGAAGGATTTGTTGTAGGTCCTGAGAAGAAGAATGGATATGGTGGTCTCATGACTGGGAGAGAGCAACTGCCCCACCCCCAACAACTTACAGATGAGCTGGGTAAGCTTGCCATTTGCTGCTTTGACATGTTAGGTCTTGTTCTCTTTTGGTGTGCTTTGCTTTAAGTCCCAGGAGGCAATGACGTCATTGTGGAAGGGTAGACTTCAGTGTCACTGATAAACCGGGTCCAAGCTGTTAGTGACACTGTCACATTTACAGAGTCAGGCAGAGAACCCGTGACTCGGTGGGCTGACAGCAAGATGAGTAGCTTTTTACCTCGGCCATGCCCACTGCACACTGCTGCCCAGGACCCTCCAGAGCCCAGTGCCATGGCTCGCTCTCAGAACTGGCTAGATAAGAAGTCATATGGCCTGGACCATGAAGACCAAGTGTTAAGTGTTCATAAATAAGTAGAAGGGTGTAGATGTAACAGTCTTATTAAATAAGAAACACAGAGCCAAATGCAGAGTTAAAAGCCCCAGAGGTCAGAGTAGTAGTTAAGAGCTGATACTAAAAAAAACCTTTCTTACCCTTCGCTGCTGCTGTCATCCTTCCCCTCAGAAAGAGACCTACTTCTGTGTATCTGTTTTTTTATTGACTTTCTGTTCTGCCTTCTCATTGGTTGTAAACCCAACCACATGACCTCCTCATCACTGCCTGTCTATACAGACCTCCAGGTCTTCTATGGTTGGTATTGAGATTAAAGGCATGTGTCTCCATGCTGGCTGTATCCTTGAACACACAGAGATCTGTCTGTCATGTGATTGGGATTAAAGATGTGTGCCACCACCACCTGGCTTCTGCTGTGGTTTGCTATTAGCTCTGACCCCCAGGCAACTTTATTTATTAACATACAAATAAAATCACATTTCAGTACAAATAAAATATCACCATAGAAGGAGGCTAGAGAGACGGCTCAGTGGTTAAGAGCACAGGCTGCTCTTCTGGAGGATCCAGGTTCAATTCCCAGCACCCACATGGCAGTTCACAACTGCCTGTAATTCCTGTTCCCAAGGATCCAATACCCTCACGTAGACATACATGCAGGCAAAACACCAATGTGCATAAAATATAAGTGAATTATAAATAAATAGAGGGCCAAGAGCTGGGTGCCATATGATTGTCTAAGACCAGAGAGTCTATATTTTAAAGGAAAAACCAAGCTATAATTTGGCCATCCTGTAACACAGAGAGAGAATGGCCACTCTCACACCAGAACAATGGTGGAAATCAATTTAATCCCAGCACTCAGGGAGGCAGAGACAGGTGGATCTCCGTGAGTTCAAGACCAGGCTGGTCTACAGAGAGAGTTCCAGAACAGACAGAACTACACAGAAAAACCCTGTCTAAGGAGGAAAAAAAAAGGAAAAGAAAGGTATTAACAGGTGTGAGAGTCAATTTTGTATGTCAGCTTTGCTAGGCTAAGGTTCCCCCACATTTATTCAGCTTTAGTAGGTTAAGGTTCCACCATATTTATTCAAATATTTTAGATGCTTCTATGAAGTTGTTTTTAGATTTGCTTGTTAATCAGTAGATTTTAAGTAAATCAGATACCCACCATAATGTAGGCGGGCCACATCTTACACTGGAGGCCTGACTATGACAAGACTAACTTCCACCTCTGCAACATCAGTGCCCAACTGAGTCAGTAGCAGGTTTTGTGGAGACTAGGGAGCCTCTCCAAGCGCAAAAGCTTTCCTTTCAACTCTCTCTCTCTCTCTCTCTCTCTCTCTCCTCTCTCTCCCCCCCTCTCTCCCTCTTCCTCCCTACCTCCCGATTGTATCCCCGGTGCCTGATTCTATCATTTCCAAATGTATAACCTATCAGCACCTCCTTATCTCTCCCCGCTTTCTTTGAAATCCGCTTCCTGGTAATCCTTGAGGTTAAGCTCACATCTACTCCTAGGAAGTCCTCGGACAACCTAATTTAATACCTAGTCCCTCTTTTCCACTTCATGCATTTAACTTATCTGTTTGCTGTTTTAGCTGGATATACATTCACACTTTATCCTAAAGCCCCTAACTTCAACCTCTCTCTTTCTCGCAACATGAGTTAACGCCATAATTTACCCCCCACCTTTCCAACCAGGCTTTACTCCCATCTCCCATTCATATCCAACAACCACATGCTAACTGGCATTTCAAAATGATGATTGTATATATTTAAAAACTAAAAAATGTACATATTTAAAATATCTACGACGGATCAGAATCATAGTGCTACCTATGATATATGAAACTTTTCATTCAGTTTGTTTATATGATATGACTTAGATATTATCAGTTGGCACCATAATTATGATATAAAATGAAGGCTCAAAGACATTGCATAATTTCTTTAAGATGGCACAGGCTGACTCCTCTCACCGGCTCCGCATGCTCTCTCCACGGCACTTCCTCACAACCCTGACTTCAGATCTGTTGCTTTTCCCTTTCATGGGGTCCTCTTGACTCCCTGTGGGATCCTGGAGTTTACCTTATGTCAATGGCTCACAGTCATTCCATCATGGGCACATCAGCCAGCAAAACAGCCCCAGAGACGGTACTGTGAAAAACCACGGTGGGTTGGGCCAGACTGCCTGGGCAGCACAGAGGAACGAGGTACAGCCATGTCACAGACAGACGCATGCCCTGAGAGAGGGGGGCACAGTCGGATGTGTGTCCAGCACTGGGGCTGGTGTCCAGCACTGGTCCCTGCAGCGAGTCACCAGAGGAAAGGAAGGGAAGCAGAGATGCATGTGTGGGTCTTCCCTCCACATCCTACAAGGAACGCGAAGAGAAAACAAGGCCAAAAACAAGGGAGGCCACAGCAGACGATAGAAAGGCAGCGAAGAGCCGGGCAGTGGTGGCGCATGCCTTTAATCCCAGCACTCGGGAGGCAGAGGCAGGCAGATCTCTGTGAGTTCGAGGCCAGCCTAGGCTACCAAGTGAGTTCCAGGAAAGACGCAAAGCTACACAGAGAAACCCTATCTCGAAAAAAACAAACAAACAAACAAAAAAAAAAAAACCAAAAAAAAAAAAAGAAAAGAAAAGAAAAAAGAAAGGCAGCGAAGAATTTCATATTGTAAAGAAGTAGGTGACCTCTGACCACACTTCCCAGGGAGATGGCCCACCTTCTCCCACAGCCTGATGGGTACAGCAGCAGTTCCAGCACTGTGTTGTCAACCCGGTTATGGTCCACGAAGTTGTTCCACACTTCCCCTCAGGCTATCCTGTGACATGGGCTGATTCTCATGAATGCTTCCAGTTTTGAGGAATTGTTCCTCCTAACAGGCTTACCTTTTAACATGTCCTTCCCATGCCTAAAGGAGCAGTTACAGTGAAAACATCAGGCATCTCTCCAGACTGGTGACGGGATATTTTGAGCAAGCATCAAATCATGTGTGGTAGACAGGCATCCTTAAAAATAGGCAAGGATGGGGCTGGCAAGAGAGCTCACACGTAAAGGTGATTGCTGCCAAGCCTGATGATCTAGGTTCAATTCCTGGAATCGAATGATGATCTGGGTTCAATTCCTGGAATCAAATGATGCAAGGCAGACTGACTCCAAACTATCCACTGACCTCCACGTGTGTTCAGGACATACCTGCCCCCCCCAAATATACATAATAAATAAACATACAAATAAATACCAAAGGCCATTTGATCCATAACCCATGGACTTGGGTCTTTTATTTGATTCCATGTGTAGTCCACATTCCTCTTAGCATAACTTCTGATGTTCCCATAGCAGGGAGTGGAGACACCATCCCCACAACGGCGGCTTCCCCCACAGAAGCCACGACACTCCCCACACAGAGCTTTGCAGCACCCATTCCCCCTCACTTATGTGAAGAGGCTGTGAAAAAGCTTCTCTTAGAAAAGCGGGGTTGGGTTACAACAGCTGGCAGCTACTCTCTGCAGCCAGGCTGCAGGCTGGTGGGCAATGACGGGTTAAATGTGCAGCCCTGCGGCCCGGGTGGCTGATCACACACTGAACCAGGAGACACAATGCTTTAACTAGAGGATGATTCTCATGGTGGGAATTACAGAAGCTGGCAAGACAGCAGAGAGATATTTTGAGGCAAGCAGGCAGGCTTCCCAACACCCGAAATAACATCCAGTAGGAGGCTGCCTACGTGGGCCTAAAGAAGGTCAAGCCACCCCTGCTCTGTCAGCAGGAGAGCCTTTTGAATCATCTCAACACTTTCCTCCCAGCCAAACCTTACTCCCCACCCCCAACACTGTCCTTCACGGGTTTGAGAACTATCTTTGAAATGGAGCAGCAATCAGGAATTTTTTTTTTTTTTTAAATCTGGTTTAGATCTGATGGAGCACGTCAAAGGAGGAAGACACAAGCTACTGGAGAGCCAGTACCCTCCTCTGACCCACAGGACTCCAAGTTCAGTGCTGGGGAAGGTTTATCAAGCTACCTATAACTTGCCAAGATGACTCCCACAGACTTCAGAGATCCAGAGACACCCATCTGTTCCTTGAACTGCCCACCACTCCCTCTCCCTGAAGGTCAGGGAAGTATGACAGCCATCGGCACCCAGGATTCCTCTCCCACCACTCACTCTCCACCCCAGCTAGAGGCTCCAAGCACAGTGCACGGAGTGCAGATTCCCTGGATTCCCACAGCATAGCAGCCGTGCTTCAGAGAGGTGCTTCTGCTTGTTGTGAGAGATGCCAAGCGTGGTTCCTGGAGGGTATATTTTCATTTAGTCTGGATGCTTGGCACAGTCCACCCATAAACAGAAGCCCAAGGTACAAGTAGATAACATGACTGATTGACTCCAAGTGTTGAAAATGTTTAATCAACTAATAGTTATAATAAGCCATCTCACAGGAAAACAAGATGGCAATGGCCCAGGCTGGGACACATTCACATCCGGTTGAAAGCTTATTGGCACTTAGGGTGACTGATGGATACACATAAGAACTATGCAAACTGTGAGTCCTTTTTTATGTTTATATTTGTTCATATTTCTGGGTGTCTTTGCAGATTGGCAGATCAGCAGCTCTACTGATGATTTTATCTCCCTCAGAGGAGTGGAAATCATTCACTCATCCCAGAACCAACTTTCCTGCAATAAACGATCTGGATGTCGGCAGGCAAACAGCAGCCATACATATCCCCAAGCTCAGAGCTGTCTAAGGCAGATTCATTCCAAAAAAGTGGCAGATAAAACACAAGCAGCATGTGGTGAAATAAAATTTCAAGTATTTCATTCAAATAATTCAAGACCACAAGAGCTTATGACATGACCACACAAGAATGCTTTAGTATTTACTCACTCATTCACCATCCAAATTCATTTACCAGCCCAAAGAGTGAGGATCTGTTTTTGCCCTGGCTGTTGCTAGTATCTCAGCTGCTGTCTACTACTATATAGTAGGAATGAGTCAAAAAATATTTGCCGAGCTGAATGAGTGAGTCCATTCACCTTCCAGCAAGCACTTAATAATCAAATAATAAAGAGTGCAGGCCTTCTTCTTTTAACCTACACTTTGCCCCCTGATAATTGCATAATTTTACCTCTATTTGATCCCCCCTCTGTTTAAAATGGCATGCAAATATCTTGATTTCATCTCCCATGAATTTGGTCTTTGGCAAAGAAACTTTTTAATTTAAGTAAGTAAAACATACTATTTTAAGCTTCTAATAAAAGCCTCTTTATCAGCAGATCACATGAGAAAATGAAAAATCAATCTTTGGGTTAATGATGTATTTTCAGAGGGTAAGTGATCTAAATATATTTCTATAGGAAAAAGACATTTATTTTCCCTACTATAGTTAACACAAATGCTTGAATTCTATTAAACACAAAAAGAGATGCATGTACATCTTCAAATAAAATATTTTCATAAATCAACTTAAATTATTTAAAAACAATGTCATATAGATCAACAAAAAAAACAAGTAATCAATTAAAGTAAATGGATTCTATCAGTTTATCTACAACCAGATAATCGTTAATAATGTGGACTTTCACTTGTTAAGAATCACTGCTGGTGCCTTTTTGTTTCTTTTTTGTTTGTTTGTTTCATTCAGTTTATAACAGGCTCCAAAAGACAGGAAAAGTAATACCCTAACTCAAGCAATCAGGGAGGAACCCAATGCATGGGTGCGATAGTTAATTTCATGCATTGGCTTGACTGTATCATGCAGTACCCAGGTGCTTGATCAAATTTTATTCTGAGTGTGTCTATGAAAGTCTGTGTGGCCAACATGATGAATCAGTCACTGTATATGAACAGCAGCAGACTGCCCTCATAGTGGGTGGGACTCACGACATCCTGAACAGAACTGAGAGATAGGTTCCTCCCTGATTGCTGTAGATAAACCGATAGAATCCATTCAGGAAAATGGCATGTTCAAAATTTTAAATTAATATTTTATCAAGACATCCATATGGTTAACCAGAGTTCTATCTAGGAAGAATGCAATCACTTCAAAAGAAAATAAACAAAGGTCTTTTTCACATGCCTAATAATGCCATAAAATATGTTCAACTTTAATAGATACTAAAGAAATGTAGATAAATGTTCAGTAATGTAACATGCTTAAATGAATGCAATTGATGAAATTAAGAACATAAAAAAGTGTCAAGGGTATAAAGTGACAGAAACACATTCACTTGCAGTTCAAAGTTTGAAATAACATTAAAGGTAATTTTTACATATTTATTTGTGTGGGGGTGTGTATATGTGGGCACAACTATGGCATCACTCTTGTGGAGGTCAGAGAACAACTCACACCATATGTGGTTCCAGAGACCAAACTCAGGTTGTCAAGTTTGATGGCAAACGCCTTTACCCACTGAGCCATTTTGCCAGCTCACGGCCTCTTTATGTTTTTGGCACAAGTGCATGTTTCTTTTTTAAATAGAAACCTGTATAATCTTCATTCCAAAGGATTCACATGTGTAGAAACTACTTTGAATTTGTGACATAAGATATTGTATGAAAGTGTGTACAGTGCTTGAAGAAAAATAAGAGCAAAAAATAAAGAACGTTAAGAGGAAAGTGTCCAAGGATAAACAGGTGAAATAAATGAATAACTTATGGCACAAATTCTCAGACGGAATAGTGTGGAGCAGAGGAAATAAATGAGCATCTGCTTCATGGATGATCTGGATCAAAGTTAGGACAAAATTGTTTTAGAGACAGTGTCTCAGGGGAAAGAGCTGGAAGACTAATTAAAAGCAACTTTATACAGTGGAAGACTAATTAAAAGCAACTTTATACAGTGGAATACATTTTTAATGGAGGCATATTTGGTTAAATTGTTGTTTTTGAGACTAAGCATAATAAACCACAAAATCCATAGATTTTGCTCTGGCTATGAGCAAAGAGATTGGGGAGTCAGGACAGATGTACCTATACCTCAAGGAACAGAGAATGTCGTAGTGTTTATGTTAAGAATACAGTTTTAAATACCAGGTGTGTGGTGACAGAGGGCCTTAATCCCAGCACCACACTCAGGATGCAGAAGCAGGAAGATCTCTGTGAGTTCAAGGCTAGCCTGGTCTATATAGGGAGTTCCAGAACAGCCAGAACCACATAGAGAAACCCTTCCTAAAAGAGAGAGAGAAAGGGGGCAGAGAGAGGGAGAGAGAGAAAGGATGGAAGGAAAGGAAGAATTGCTAATTTAAAAACCTGAAGATGTTACATTCCTTAATACACATAAAACATAAAACATTATGTAAGATGCTCTAAGTATTGCCTGTTCTTCCTAACATGCTGAAACACAACTTCTAACAAATGCATGTGCAGAAGACATCCCTCTGGAAGTGGTCCTCAACCTTCCTAACACTGCAACCCCTTAATGCAGCTCCTCAAGTTGTGGTGACCTCCAACTGTAAAGTTATCCTTGCTGTGACTTCATAACTGTAATTTTGCTACTGTTATGAATCATAATGTAAATAGTTTTGGAGACAGAAGTTTGCCAAGGGGGTCTGGACCCACAGATTGAGAACCACCGCAAAGGTCCTCCTTAATTTTGCTGGTAGAGAGAGCATCATAAACACCTGAGTTTTGTGACAGGGTAAAGGTGAGGTTCTGGCAAAGTTTTCATCTCTGTTTACTAATAATGGTGACAGATTTTATTTGTTTTCTTTTGTTTTGTTTTTTGTAATAGATTTTTAATGAGCTGGAAAAAAATAATAATGGCCATGAAGTCACTCATATTGATTTAAAAAAAAAAAAAAGATAAAATGCCCTATTGAAAAAAGAAACCTTTGTCCCATTTTAGCGCCCCCATGTGGCCACCAGAAAAAGGGTATTGTTGACTAATGCATTATAATACCTTCTTCCTAAGGATGTCTACACTAGGATTCCCATAGGTCAGTATCATGTTTATTTAAATAAGTTGGGACATGGACTATAGAAGTCCTCAATTCTCCTTATATTTGAATAGTAAGTGTGTCCAAGAAGTAAAATTAAAAGTAGGTTCCGTGGGACAGTAAATATTCTCAAGCCATGTATGTTCTACAGTATACAAAATGTAACTTGGAGAGAGAAAGAAGTATTTCTCAATGAAATAAATAATAGAAGTTCAGCACACCATCCACGCTAGAACATCAATGGTGGATGCCGGCTTAGTAAAGACTGGGAAAGTCTGATTGTTAAAAATCTGTTTTACTCATTTAAGAATTCTATTTATTTGTTTGTTTATTTGTTTATTTATTTATTTGTTTGTTTGTTTGTTTATTTATTTATTGGTTTTTTGAAACAGGATCTCTCTACATATCCCTGTAACTCACAGAGATCCACTTGCCTCTGCCTCCCAAGTGCTAAGTTTAAAGGCGTGTGCCACACCATACCTGGCTCAAGAATCCGTTTTAAAAGGAAGTTGTGAAAGTATTGTTTCCTTCTCGTTCTCAGGTTTGCTGAAGTAAAACTTCAAATTTAATGGGTCATCTGAGGGGATTGTGGCTAAATGAATAAAATAATGCATTCATTGAGACTGGAGAATGACTGTTAGGTAGAATCAAATGTTTTTGCTCAGACAGCATTTCT
Source organism: Peromyscus aztecus (assembly GCA_902168405.1). NCBI lineage: Eukaryota > Metazoa > Chordata > Mammalia > Rodentia > Cricetidae > Peromyscus > Peromyscus aztecus. Next base: position 47,517 of record CABHPQ010172900.1, read on the forward strand.
GTGTAGCTGGAGAGTTTCTGTCCAGGTTCCGCCAAGCCCCCACAGTCCCGCAGCCCACTTATAAAATAAACACACAGACACTTATATTATTTAAACTGTTTGGCCTAATGGCTCAGGCTTCTAGTTAGCTGTTCTTATATCTTAAATTAACTCATTTCCATTAATCTATAAGTTGCCATGTGGCTCGTGGCTTACCGGTATTTTAACTTCTTCTTGTGGCGGCGGCTGGCAGTGTCTCTCTGCCTCAGCATTCCACTTCCCAGACCTCTCCTCTCTCTTTGTCCCGCCTATACTTCCTGTCTGGCTACTGGCCAATCAGCATTTCATTTATCAATCAGCCATCCACAGCACTTCCCCTTTTTCTTTTTTTTCCAAAAGAAAGGTTTTAACTTTAACATAGTAAAATTATATATAACAAAACAGCTATCAAGCAAGAATTACAGTTATAATATCTAGTCTATTTGTATTTGGCAAAATTAAAGAAAATATTCTATCTATCCTACATTTGTGAGTCTAAGGTTTTATATCTAACTTACCTTTTACCATAACTAAGGAAAATTATAACTATCTAGTCTTCAACTACATCAAAGACCTCAAAAGGATATAATATTACCTGAGAAACGGGAGAAGGATGCAAGCAACTTTCGGGAGTCTTGTGAGAGTAGACAGAGACAGCTGGCAGCCTGGACAGTCATCCAATGTTTCTTAGCATTGTTGATGCATTTAAATTGGCTACAGGCCTAGAGTATCTGGCAGACCATTTTCAGAAGTAGTAATTCTGAAAGACCATCTTACCCTGTTTTGGCAGAGTTCAGTAGTCACTTTTCCTTGTGTCCTGCTTGTCCAGAAAGGACAGCATTTGTACTGTCAGTGGTCGAGGCAAGGGCAGTTCTTTGCCCAGTAGGCCATCTTGTGCCAAGAAGACAAACTTTCAAATGGAAATGTCTTAGAAGCCCAACATTCTCTCAGGATCAAATTGGTGCTGCCAGGAGCAATTGTGTCTCACGTCAACAGAATTGTAAGTTATTTAAATATCATATCCTCTAGGTCCATGAAGTGTTTCCAGCTTTGACCTGGAAGTGCCACCCCCATTGAGGCTTTGGTAACTGCCACTCCTACAAGGCGGAGCTGAGAGAGAAGCCCTGAAGACCCGAGATCTGGATGGGCAGGCTTTCTTGGTTCCTAGATCCTAGACGCTAGAGGTAGACCAAACAGAGTTCTCCAGAAAACACCACTGGACTGTGTTTCACCTTTCCCAGACCCTGTTGCCTATCCCTTCACTTGTAAGTTACCCCACAAAATAAACCTCCCTTTTAACTATGTGGAGTTGCCAAAATATTTAAACCAATATTTCTGATCGGCTGTATTTGGCTTTACTGCATTGTTTCCATCTGAGTCTCCCCTGTAGCTACTACGTGATTATTATTATTATTATTATTATTATTATTATTATTATTAATTTTTTTCATTTATTTTACATCCCAACCACAGTTTCTCCTCCATCCTGTTCTCCTGCCCCCTCCTCCTCCCCCTTTACCCACCCCCCATCCACTCCTCAGAAAGGGTAAAGCCTCCCATGGCACAAGAAAGAGCACATCAAGTTGAGGCAGGACCAAGCTCCTCCCCCTGCTTCAAGGCTGGAGGCAACCCAGCATGGGGAATAAGTTCCCAAAAGTCAGCTCAAGTACCGGGACAAGTCCTGATTCCACTGCTAGGAGCCTCACAAACAGACCAAGCTGCACAACTGTCACACACATACAGAGAGCCTAAGTCGTCCCATGCGGGCTCCCTAAGCTGTCAGTCCAGAGTCTGTGAGCTCCCACAAGCCCAGGTCAGCTGAGTTACTACATAATCTTGACCACGCCTTCTCAAAAAGTTTTCTTTAAACACATCAGTCGTGATGCATTTGAGGTCTTCTTCCAGTACTCAGAAGGTCTGGCATTAAGAAAAACCTGCTTGCAGTGGATGACATTTACCTCTGATTCCCGACTGCCTGTGTTTAAAATTACCATCACATAAGCCACATGGAAATAAGTAGGCTTCCATCACAGGGTTTATGTGGGAAAGAAATGCAATGCCTGACTTTAGGGAAAACTAGTTTTTGTTTGTTTGTTTGTTTTGGGGGTTTTGTTTGTTTGTTTGTTTGTTTTTAAAGATTTATTTATTTATTATGTACACAGAAGAGGGTGCCAGATCTCATTACAGATGGTTGTGAGCCACCATGTGGGTGCTGGGAATTGAACTCAGGACCTCTGGAAGAGCAGTCGGTGCTCTTAACCTCTGAGCTATCTCTCCAGCCCCGGGAAAACTAGTTTTAACCTGCATACCCCACATGTAGCAGAACCAACATTGAGTACATTTCAGTCCAGCAAGAATCTGAGAACTCACATTTATCTATCAAAAAAAAAAAAAATCTGGGGGTAAAATGAAGAATGCTTTAGTGTAAGATAGCCAAAAGTAAGCAAGACCCAAATTACTCATATAATTAAGTCTAAATAATGTTTGATGAACACTGTTTACCAAAATCATTAACAAGTTGCATTTGAAAACTGCCAGACGGCTGTGAAACAAGAGGCAAGAATGGAGTGCAGAGGAACATGTAGAAGGGTGCTTATATAAGTCGCTCATTACAGAGAAAATACAAAGATGAATCAGACATGAAACTTTAAATATCTGTTAAAATACTGAGGATAAAAAGAAACACAAAAATCAGAGCTGGTTAGATCCAACACATTGAAGAAAAAAAGTAGCAAGAAAACTTACAGATGAATAAAGAAGGGTAGATGGACTCAGACGGGAGAGGAAAAGGAGAGAAATATAGTAAACACAGATAAATAGAAAGTAAGCACGGAAACTTTTTCTGCCCCCTTTAAAAAAAAAGCCCACAAGGATGGTTCTATTAGAGCTTGAAAGAAAAATCCCAGGGCAAGCTGTCCATCTTGGCATCCGTCTGAAGGAGGGAGATGGAAAAGAGGAAGAAAGAAATGTGGTTGTTGTTTTTGACTCTTTGACTGTTTTAAGGCCCACCACCCAGCTCCCAAACATATCACACAGAGGCTTTTTCTTTCTTATGAATTTCCAGCCTTAGCTTGGCTTGTTTCTAGCCAACTTTTCTTAACTCAAATTATCCTGTCTACCTTTTGCCTCTGGGCTTTTACCTTTCTCTATTTCTGTATATCTCTCTTTACTTCTTACTCTGTGGCTGACTGTGTAGCTGGGTGGCTGGCCCCTGATGTCCTCCTCTCTTTCTTTTCTTGCTTCCTTGATCTTCCTTCTCAGAGTTCTCCTTCTATATATTCTCTCTGCCTGCCAGCCCCACCTCTCCTTTCTCCTGCCTGGCTGTTGGCTGTTCAGCTCTTTATTAGACCAGTCAGGTGTTTTAGACAGGCACAGTAATACAGCTTCACAGAGTTAAACAAATACAACATAAAAGAATGCCACACATCTTTGCATCATTAAACAAATGTTCCACAGCATAACGAATGTAACACATCTTAAAATAATATTCCACAACAGAGAAAGGCATACTGTTTGTACATGGCCTCATGTTGCAAAGGGGGTGGGGATAGCTTCAGAGAAAAATGCCTAAAGTACCAGAGTACTTAGGCTCTGACCACCATCTAAACAAAAACAGAAAAGAAGAAAAAGGAAAGTTAGACATTAAAGGCAGGCAGACCTAACATAACCCTGTGACAGCTGCTGAGGGACTGCACTAAAGGCGGGGTTTCTGGGAAGGAAAAGAACATAATTTCATTAAAGGGAAAATCATTCCTCCTGTCTCTTTAGCATGGCTTAAGGTGACTCTGCCTTCCTGGGAGGTGGTCCATTAGCCACCTGACTGCCCATCCCAACTAGAATGTTAAGACCGGGACACAGGCAATGATTACAGGGAAAAGATACCATTCTCTTTATCAGAAGAAATGGCTTTCCCTTAATGAGTGCTTAATGCTACTATAACACCCTCCTTTCCCCAAAGAGGTAACCCTAAAATCATTTATGAGATGGGCCAAGTCCCAGAAGACCATAAGGACATCTCTCAAAAGATCTGGTAGCTCTAACAAGTCCTCTTGTTCATGGAGGCCATGCAGACCCCACCTGGTGGATTCTAACCGGTATACCTTCTGCAAAGAGGAGATCCAGCACAGAGGGAGATGCCTTCAATGCTTCCTGGTGAAGCCATGGTCAAGCAAAGCCTTTCCCTCATCCCCAAACACATAATGGATCTAGAGATTCCTCCCAAGACCAGGTGGTTCCTGAGGAACAGATCCTCAAACTGGCATTGACGATGAAAAAGGGGGCAGAGTTCTAGCCACCAGCAAAATCTCAAGTACCCCAAAAGAAGCTATAACCAAAGAGTAAAATGATTGTTGCATTTTCAGTAGTCCAATGGATCACCCTCCCCAGACATTGGGCATAAATCCCTATCAGATGTTATTTAGACAACTATTTCTCACCAACAATTTTCTTCTTGAAGAGGAAAATGCTACCCACATGTCAGACATCATAACCTGAGCTCAATTTCAGCATTGCACACAGCCAAGAGAGAGAGGCTCACTGGTCTTTCAACCTAAGAATCTAATGATAGGTAAATCTCTTTTCTCTTTCCCTCTCTAGAAACCATCTGGGAGGGAACCTCACGCTATGATTCTGACCGCTCCAACAGCTGTCAGTATGACTAAAAGCAAATCCTGGGTTTGTTACTGGAGCCCCACACTAGATATACCTCCCTCACCCCCACCCCAAAAACCCACAAAAAAACCCCAATGAATAGATGCTCTTTTGAGCCCACCTAGAGATTCTAATGGACTACAGTTCAGACATTTTCAAATGCCGTTTATGCTGCCTTCTGGCTCTCTACCTACAATGTCCATCTGTTGTGTTAACAACCCCTGCCTAGACCTGGCAGGACAGAATCATCCCCATCGCTGTAGAGCTCTGATGGCTCTTCTCCTTGATTCGTCTCTTGTCTTTACTTCTCCTTCACGCCTCTAACCAAGTCAAGGCTTCACTCCCTCCCTACATCTGGCTCTTCCATACATGGATCAGTGCACTTTTCCTTACATCAATGGTTCTCAACCTTCCTAATGATTACTATGACCCTTTAATACAGTTCCCTATAGCGTGGTGACCTCCCCAACCCTAAAATTATTTTCATTGCTGCTTCATAACTGCAATTTTGCTAATGTTATGAATTTTAATGTAAGTATCTGATATTTCTGATGGTCTTAGGCAATCTCTGAGTAAAGGTCGTTCAACCCCCAAAGGGGTCATGGCCCACAGGTTGAGAACCCACTGCCTTAGCTAGTCCCACTGGAGGGGTATCCAAACTGCCACACCCAATGACCTCACTCAGATCGAACAAGCCCAGTTCCCTAAATGTCAGTTAGGGTTAACTCTTCAGACTGGGGGATGACCAAAACAGGAGGTAGCAACTGGACCAGGCTGCTCAGGGCAGGGAACCAAGGCATCAGTTCCAGAAACTTGCTTGGTCCTCTGGCCAGGAGTGCCACGGAGAGCTCTGGTTTCTTATGTCCTCCTAAATGAGCCCTGGCTGAAGGCTACCTATGAGGGTGGGGACTAGAACTCCAGTCCAACATTAATAATCCGTCCCAGTAGACAGTGTGAGAACTGGATCTCAGGATAGACATGCTTATTCATATTCCCCAGTTTCTACCTCCCTTTCTTTCTAAAAATAATTCATTAATATGTGTCTGTGTATGCCACGTGTGTGCAGGCGCCAATGGAGACCAGAAAAGGGCAGTGGGTTCTCTGGATGAGTCTGATAGTCATCAGCTCTAGAAGACCACTTTTCATAGCCCTCCTCCCATTCCTCTGACTTAACTCTTCTAACTTTCCAGGCAAGTCAATGTTGCAGCATGCAACGCTGTAGAAGACCATCGATGTCTTTGCTCCCTCATCAGCCTGTTTAGTACCTTCTGGCACAGTGAAAGCTAGCCAACAAGTCTGAGACTGATTTCTCTATGCCCTGCAGCCAAAGTGTGTAACGCCTTCAGTGACAGGCTCTTGTCATACAGTTAGGATTGCTAACCAGGGGCAATGGCTATAGCCTGTATGGTTTCTGACTCCTTTTAGGGCCTCCTTGACCAGTAACTCTTAAGGAGGGATTCTGTGCCTTGCACTGTGGTTGTAATTAATAACCCACGACTTCTGGGAATGTGGTGGTTTGAATGAGAATGACTGCCATAGGCTCATGTATTCGGATGCTTGGTCTCTTGTTGGTGAAACTGCTTGGGTAGGATTAGGAGGCGTGGCCTTGTTGAAGAAGTTGTGTCCCCAGGGTTGGGCTTTGAGGTTTCAAAAGTCCTTACCATTCCCAGTTAGCGCTTGCTCTCTCTCTCTCTCTCTCTCTCTCTCTCTCTCTGCTTCATGCTTTGTAGATCAGATATAAACTCTCAGCTATGCTCCAGTGTGATGGATGCTTGCCTGCCCACTATCATGGTCCCTGACATGATCATCATGGACTCTAACCTACTGCAACCATGAGCCCCAAATTAAATGCTTTCTTTTATGAATTGCCTTGGTCCTGGTCTTTGGTCATGGCAGCAGAAAAGTAACACAGGAGACAGCATGGTTCACCTATGCACAGTAATTCTCCTTGTTGCTGCTGTTTAAGCTGTATTTTAAATTAGCTTAATAGCAAGTGCTTTTCTGAATGTTTTTTTTTTTCATAAATCTTTAGTTTTGGTTAGCCTACCTAGTGCCTCCTCCTTTCCTGCCTCCCCTCACTCCATCTCCTTTAACCCTCAATATTCCTCCTCTTCTTTCATTTCACGTGTGTTCTATCATCCTCTATTATACCACTCCTGAGCAGACATGCTATGGACTTTGTATTACTAGAGCTACTTGTGTATTCACGGTCCTTGCTGTCTATGCAAAATAGCTAGGAAATGGGATCAACCTAGATGCTATGCAGGGTGGGCTGGCTTTGAACTTCCTGCCATCTTCCTGCCTCTGACTGTGGTGTGTTGGGGATGATAGACCTGGATTCCTGCACCTGGACTCTTCTCTTTGTTTTTTCGGTGCTCAAGCAAATGTACATTTAAAACCGCTACAGAAAAATTCATCTAATAAAATCAGATTTTCAATCAGCTCTGAAGTGGTGAAGGTGCTCTCTGTCCTGCAGTATGAAATGTTTAGCCAAGATTGAATTCTTTATGTTAAGATAAGCAGGCACTTCACAAGCGTGAAAATTTCTTTTATCTCTAATAAATAGTAAAATTATATGTATACCTTATTAATTATTATGAGGTTTTGATTTCCATAAACATTTCATATACCTAATATTCCCAACATCACACTATTTCTCTGGTGTTGGGGTTTTGCTTGTATATTTTGCTTTTTGCTTTTGTGTTTTTGTGGGTTGGGTTGTGTGTATGTTTCTTAGGGAGGGCATTTGGTTTTGTTTGTTTGTTTGTTTTCTAAGAAAGAAAGAGGAAAAACCATAAAGTTGGGTGGATGGGGAGGTGGGAAGGATCTGGAAGGAATTATGGAAGGGAAAAAAACATGACCAAAATATATGGTATAAAAAAACTGTTTTTCAGTTAAAAAAAAAAGAAAAGGAAAAAAGTAAGTATAAGCCACCATGCCCAGCCCAAACATATGTTAATAAATGTATTTGCTTCCCTTAAATTTATAACCACAGGTAGGATCGTTAGCATATTTTTTTAAACATCTCTCTGGTGAAAAGGGGTCATGAGTAGAAAATGTTTAAGAAACTTGATCTTAGATAACCTACTATTCTAAGTGTCCATTACATTTTGCAGCTTTAACTGATACATCTCATAGTCTAAATGCTATTTAAACAATTCATAACAATCCCCCAATGTCATGAAGCATTAAGTCCATATTTTAAATTTCCCTAATTGATTCAAAGATTTTATTTTACATTTGTGTGTTTCTATGTAATTAGATCCAAGAAAGTCTTCATTTTAAAACACTTGTTTCTCCGGGCCCTCTGCAACAGTGGGGGTATGTTTATTTATGGCTATGTGTGCACATAAGTGCAGGTGCCCACAAAGTTCAGAAGAAGATGTCAGATCCTCTGGAGCTGGAGTTGTATGAGTGGTAGGAACAGAACTCAGGTCTCTGTGATAGCAGTTCCTGGTCTTAACTGCTGAGCTGCTGAGCCATCATTTACATTTAACACTTGACAGGGTGCAGAAAGGAGCCTGTCTATGGGAATCCCTCAGTTACTGCCGATGTTCAACATACTCATGTACTTAATTCTTTTTTTTTAGATTTATTTATTTATTATGTATACAGTGTTCTGCCTGCATGTGTACCTTCACATCAGGTCTCATTATAGATGGTTGTGAGCCACCATGTGGGTGCTGGGAATTGAACTCGGGACCTCTGGAAGAGCAGCCACTGCTCTTAACCTCTGAGCCACCTCTCCAGCCTCCCATATACTTAGTTCTAGTGCCCTTGGAGAACTGCCTGATCTAATGCTCAATGGCTCCAGGGTTTTCTTTTCTGGTAAGTTCATTGTCCCTCACTCTTGTCAGGTAACATTGTTGCTGTGTTGCATTTCCTCTCAATCTACCTTTTGTTTTTGTAACTTTTTAGTTTCCTGTCTCTGTCAGGCTCCTCCTCTACGCCCTCTGAATTCTAACAATACATTAAAAAGTTTCCCCAAACGCTTTCCTAAAAATCACTTTTTTTCATCAACTGGAATCAGAAATATTAATTATTAAATTCTTTCCCCTGTTTGGAGTTTAGCCTGATTTCTAGCCAAGCAGAGAAGGTATTTGCAGATGATCTCAGGCATATAACATTTCCTGTTCTGGAGCACACGCACAGAAGCACAGAGCTCCTGGACCACTCTTGTACCTCCTGTATACCAAAGACCACAAAAGATCATCTTTTTTTTTTCT
>CABHPQ010172901.1:0-28923 GCA_902168405.1 Peromyscus aztecus
CCCATACAGGCTTGTCTGTTAACCATTTTAAAGGTAGAGCTGTTGGTGTCTTTGGGAGATCATCAGTTGTTGTGCCCTGTTCTTGTATAACATGGATGGCTGGTGACCACTCTGAATAATGCCTTCTAATGTTTCTCTCAGCAACATGTGCTAGTTTATTATTTGTTTCCAAGACTGGAGGGATATTAATCTGAGTATTCCATTGTTGTAACAAGTCTCGACCCCACAGGTTCATAGCTATGTTAGCCACATATGGCTTTAATTTACCTCTCTGTCCAGAAGGACAGAGAGGTTCCAGCCATCTTGCACTCTGTTTTACTTGAGATAATGTCCCAATTCCTAACAGTTGAACATTTACCTCCTGAAGAGGCCAAGTTGGATGCCAAAATTCTGGTGCAATTATAGTAACGTCCGCACCTGTGTCTACCAGACCAGACAACAAAACACCATTTATTTTTATTGTTAATTTTGGTCTTTGTTCATTAATAGAAGTTTGCCAAAAAATTTTCTTTATGCTTTTTCCTGAATTTTCTATTCTCTCTGTTTCATCATTCTGACCAGCATGATTTATTCCAATAGGCATTTGGTTATTTAATCGCTCAGAGCAGGGATTTCCTCTGCGACTGCAGGAAAGGCTTGAACTGGATTTGCTGTTGGGGCCTCCAAGAGGCCCCTCTGGGAGTTTCCCGAAGACTGAGGCAAAGGATTACCTTGTCTGTCCCTTGTTGATCTACATTCATTGGTCCAGTGCTTTCCCTTACCACACCTTCTGCATACTCCAGAAGGAAGGGGCATTCTGTTACCATTGTTCCTTGAAGAAACATTGTTCCTAGGAATGACCTGTTTACAGTCCCTTTTCAAATGTCCTTGCTTACCACATCCAAAACATCTAACATTCCTCAAACCCCTTGAAATTGCTTCTCCTACCCACATATCATCATGATCATGATCCTCCACATTAACTGTGTCTCTAATCCAATCTTCCAAGGGTGCAGATCTTGCCTTTAATGGCCTGATTATTCTTTTGCATGCTGCATTCGCATTCTCAAAGGCCAAAGATTCAATTATTATCCGACTAGCATCTGAATCGGGGACCATTCTCTTCACTGCTGAAGCCAGTCTTTGTAAAAAATGTGTGAAAGATTCTTTTGGGCCTTGTGTAACCTTTGTAAATGACTCAGCTTTTTTTCCTGGTTCCTCAACTCTGTCCCATGCATTCAAGGCTGCCGTTCGACATAGAATTAAGGTTTGGACATCATATAGACATTGTGTGTGGACTGAAGCATTTTGGCCTTCTCCAATAAGTTGATCCTGGCAGATTTGTATTCCTTTATCCCTCCATTGTTTTTCTATGTTTTTAGCTTCCTCCTTGAAGTATATGTGCCAATGAAATTTCTGACTTGGCTCTAAAACAGCCTGTGCCAGCTGCCACCAGTCCTGTGGTGTAATCCTATTATATGTTGACCAAGAGTTTAACATTTGCTTTACATATGGGGAATGCATGCCATAAGATACTATTGCCTCCTTAAACCTTCGTAAATCCAACATGTCAATTGGAGCCCAAATATTTTGGGTAGTCATTTGATCAGGCGACTGCTGTACGGTTACTGGATAAATTAAGGGTGACTGTGTGAAAACAGGCTTTCTCTCTGTAACCTTATGATCCACAACTTCACTCTTAATTTCTTCTGTCTGAGTTTTTTCAGGTTTAACAAGTTTTTCTAAAACTGTGATCCTGGCACTTAAATTTTTAAATAGTAAAATGAGTAACAACATAGTAATAAAATGCATAATCCTATCAATATTAATCATTCCATACAGTTGTTCCATTGTCACACTGCCTAAAATTCCAAACAAATTTTCTTCCAATGCACACAGAAAACCCATTTTTTTTGGAAAAAATTTTTCTGTTAAATAGTTTCCTTTAAAATATTTGATATGTTAATTGACTTACCAAATCTGCACAGAACAGTAGAAATCCGAGCAAATTTCAAAACAGCCACCTAGTGTCCGAGGTGAATCGAGGGAGGGAGAGAGAGAGAGAGAGAGAAAGAGAGCAAGAGAGCAAGCAAGAAAGCGTAGCCACTAAAAGCTTAAATCCAGCCACGCCACGTGTTGCGGCTTGAGTGGAGTCAAGCCTGGGCTGCGGCTTCCTTAAACTCCGACCACGTGCGTTGGCTTTACAGGCAGGTACCCTGTTGGCAAGGCAGGCCTGAGTTGTTTGTAGCACCGGCTTTTAAGCTAACCGCTTGGGGCCTGAGGCCAAACCGACCTTGGCCCCGGTTAGAGACCAGGCCGTCCGGAGCCGACCGCCGAGGCGGGAAACCGGACCAGCCGCGGACCCGCCGCAAGTCAAGCGGTTTCTTATGGAGTCTTGTCACGTTGGGCGCCAAATGTAGATGTAACCAACCGTCTTATTAAATAAGAAACACAGAGCCAATGTAAAGATGAAAGCCCAAGAGGTCAGAGTTAGGAGCTTACCCGCGTGCTGCTGGCTAGCTTCTTCCGCCAAGAAACCTCTCCGAAAAGGGAGCTACTTCCTGTGCGTTTAATCTTATAAAGAGTTCTGGTTCTTCCTTCTCATTGGTTGTAAACCCAACTACGTGGCTGTCTCATCACTGCCTGTAACTACGTGACTGCCTCGTCAGGGCCTGTCTGTGCAGACCTCCAAGTCTTCTATGGTTGGTATTGAGATCAAAGGGCGTGTGTCTCCAATGCTGACTGTATCCTTGAACACACAGAGATCTACCTAGTTCTGCTTGCTGAGTACTGGGATTAAAGGCGTGCACCACCACGCCCGGCTCTCGCTATGGCTTGCTAACAACTGACCTCTGGGCAACTTTATTTATTAACATACAAATAACATCACATTTCAGTACAAATAGAATACCACTATATAACACATTATGACTGAACTGAGCACTAAAGAGTGAAAAGAAAATATAGAAATATCTGGGGGAAAATAGCACTTCATATACGTGGAATAATGACATCAATGATCGACCTTGTCAGAGACAGTAACAACCAGAATGTAGTATCTGATGAAAATGTTATAGTGCAGGTACTATAAAGATGTTATTAGTAACAATCAAATGGCTCCAAGGAAAAGCAATATCCTGAAGAATTCAATCACTTATGATGCCTTAAGGGCAGACCTAGATTTCCCTGGAGAGGAGGACATTGTGAACTGGCTCCCTGTACATGAGTTATGTATCTGCGAGGGTGCCCAGCAGGCTTCTGCATCACTTCCCTAAGGACCAGTCTCCAGCTGGGCAGGGCTTGACAAAAATATCTGTCTAACCTTAAGTCATTCCAAAGCTTTGTTTCAGCTATGACGCACTGTGAACATATCTTCCAACATGAAAATGAATAGAATTTAAACTAGCTGGGCTACTGGGATTCAGTTGTTTTTCTTAATTACTAACCTGTCACAGTCTATAGATGGCTCCTCAATAGAAACACATGTGTTCTAGCTGTGTGACACTTCCTTGTTTTATTTTCTTTATTGTCTGCAGCCTCTGCTTTACCAGAAGCAGGGACAATATTTTATCCTACCTTTACCTATGTTAATTTTTCCACTAAACTAACCTCTCATAATCCTTTGCTATGTTTATTAAAACCCCTCAATCATCAAAATTCTATTTAAACTGACACTATTGTTGCATAAAATCATTGCTTTAGTTAAACAGTACAGCTTAGGAGGAAATCATCTTCATAATAATCCACAGATAAAAATGCCCAGTAGAATGAGATATTTCCAAGAGATAATCACACTGTATTAAGGGTAGTGGGGAATCTCCCCACACCCTTCACACCATGCCAGATACTAGAGAAAAATGGCATTGGCAAACATTCAAAGACACAGCAGTAGCAAGAAACATCCTGGGGCCCAGTCTCTTGGGGTCTTACCTATCCAAGATTCACCCATCAGGGCTTTGTTTCCTGGTGGACCAATTCCCTGAAGTCAATTGCCATCAGCTGCTCCTCTGACATGGCCACTGGCACTCCTCATTTGCCCAGGCAGCTTTATGATCACATAAGCCAACTCTGGAATATAGTTCTTTATCGTTGCTTATAATATCTACCTCCTACTGCTTCTGTTTCTCTAGTGGGTCTTCCACTGAAACACAAAGGAAGTGAAAACTGGTGATAACATATCAAAAGTACACAGCTAGCCCCCAAGAGGCTCCTATTTATACAACATAGGAATTCACAATGCCAAAATAAAATATGAATCATAACTTATGGAAGAACATAGGAATCTATGTGACTGTGTTAGTATGAAAAAATGAATTAAGCATTAAGAGTGAGAGATGGGAAAGTTCTTACTTAGAGTAGAATGATAATTAATAAATTCAGAAGAAAGAAAATAAAGAAAATCATCAATTGATACTTGCAAAAAGTGGGTAAGAAACAGAATACTTACATAGAGGAATCTCTCCTCAATGATCATGAAATTACAGAGAAAAACTACAATGAAGAAAACTATGGATGGTTTAATCTTTTTAAGAAAATTTTATTTGTGTGAATGTTTTGCCTATATCTATGCATATACAGCACATACACTCATTGCCTGTGGAGTGCAGAAGAAAGTATAGGATGCCCTGGAACTAGAATTACAGAGGGTTGTGAACTCCATTTGCATAATGGCAACCAAATCTGGATCTTGTATAAAAGCAGTAAATGCTCTTAACTGCTGAGCCATCTTAAGTCCCTGCATTATCACAAACAAAGAGATCCATCTGGGTCTCTGTGAGTTCAAAGCCACCCTGGATTACATGAGACTAATATAGTCTAAAAGAGAAACAGAGCCAGACAGTACTGGCACACACCTTTAATCCCAGTATTTGGGTGTAGCTGAAGTTTTCCTATGTCCTGGCCAGCTGGCAGTCGGGACAAATCTCTGTCACTTGCCAGTCCCACAGTCACTCAGACCCAAGTAAACACACAGAGACTTATATTAATTATAACTTCATGGTCATGGCTCAAGCCTTTTGCTACCTAGCTCTTATATCTTAAATTCAGCCCATTTTTGTTAATCTATATGTTGCCAAGTGTTCCATGGCTTTACCTGTGTGCCATTACATGCTGCTGTCTGGGTGGTGGACTCGTATCTCCTGACTCAGCCTTTGTCTTCACAGAATTCTCCCTGTCTGCTTATCTCACCTATACTTGCTGCCTGGCTACTGGCCAATCAGCATTTTATTTATCAACCAATCAGAGCAACACATATCCACAGCATACAGAATATTCCACAAGCGCCTCCCATTTTATGACTAATCAAAAAGGAGTGCTTTAACTTTAACCTAGTAAAATTATATATAATAGAACAGTTATCAAGCAAGAATTACAGTCATAATATCTACTCTATTTGTATTTGGCAAAATTAAAGAAAATATTCTATCTTTTTATGAGTCTAAAGTTTCATATCTAATTTATCTTTTATCATAACCAAGGAAAATTATAACTGTAACTATCTAGTCTTCAACTACATCAAAGACCCCAGAAGGATATAATATTACCTAAGTAAACAAGAAGAGCATTGTAAGCAGCTTTCAAAAATCTAGAATGACAGAGACAGCTGCCTGCCTGTCTGAACAGTTATCCAAAGTTCTTCTGTAACATTAGGGCATCCATTCTTCAGCCAACAGGCCTAGAGTCTCTCAGTTGCTTCTCTCTGTGTCCTGTAGAATATCTGGCAGTTTCTTCTCTGAAGCAGGAACCTACAGGACCATCTCATCTTGCAAAGTTCAGTGGTCACCTTCCTATGGGTCCTGCATGTCCAGTAGATACAACATTTTTTCAAGCAGTCCAGGCAAGAACAGTTTCTTGCCCAAATGGCTATTTTTTTTCAATAAGAAGATAAACTCCATCTAGAGCATCTTCAATGCCCATTTTTATCTTTAAAGTAAATCAGTGCTGCCAGGAGCAGACATGTCTCACTGTCCAGAAAGTCTAAGTTTTTAAAACATTTTAAATGCCATATTCTGTATGTCTTTGAAGTGTTTGAAGATTATCTAATTGAATTACATCTATGTATACCTAGAAAACTTAACATGACTATAAGTTTGACTACCATAGAAGACTAATTACTAATCTGTTTTTCTCAATTATACACTATAATTTCAAAGAGTTGTGCAAGCAAAATAATTTTAAAAAGAGTAGAAATATACATACCGTATAACAAAATTAACTTTAAATGTGTATCAATAAACTAAAATCCATAGCAATGTAAAACATTTTAAACAAGTTGCCCTTTAAAAGTAGGTTCAACAATCCACCCTTTTATCCTATCATATCTATATCCTATATTTCTATATCATATCTCCTTTCTTCTTTTAGAAAGAGATTGACTATGATCAATAACAATTTGTAACCAACAACCTAAACAAAGACAAACCTCCATAATCCATTTTTGGGGATTGTGGGCATAGTTTTCAAGGCTACTTCCTGCTGATAAAGGGCACTATATTCTTATGGGGATCCTGAGAAAATTAAGAATTATGGTCAAGTCCTAACTGAAATAGTCTATGAGACTACATTGTCTGAGCCAGTTACCTTGAACTTTTCTGGATGTTGGATCATCTGGGTCATGGTGTCATCAGTGCCCTTTCAGGGGGTCTTGACTGGTCAAACCTGATATATCTTAATCTGGAACAAATCCATAGCCTCTGGCTTCCTGTGGAAACAAAAGCAGAGTCTCCTTTCCAAAGCAACATATACTTAGATCCAAATTTTGAAGTCAAAATACCTTTAAAATATACATATTGGTTTAACTGAGCAACCTTTACAATCAAATGTCTTTCTGCAGCTAAAAATATCAAAGACAACACAATCCAGATTCTGTGTGTAATATCCATCTTTATGTGGCTTACTTTTTATATTACTTTTACTTTCTCTTTAAAGACTTTATGTTTTAAAACTTTCTATTTCTTTAATATAACTGTCTATATTCCTTTTTCTCTCTTTCAAGCCTACATACATTTTTACACACACTGTAAACCATTTAAAGTCATGTTCCATCTGAATCTGCCTTATTGTGAATCTATTGCTTTAAACTGCAGCATTACTAGGACTGAAATGGCAGCATTGGCTGCTGACTCTGCCCACCTCAGATTCTTAACATGGCAGAACTATGTTTACCACCAGCTCTAGGAACCAGGCTCACTGCTGACTATGGGAAGCAGTGGGTCTATGCTTACATTCAGTCCAGAAGCCTCTTTTTTTTTTCTGTACTAGCGAAAGCTAAATTTGTCACATTGCAGTGCACTGTGTGACTTGAAGATACCACTGTGTACTGTGGTGGAAATCTGCCATGCTGCACTCAAGCCCACACTCCACTCTGAACCCGCCATACTGTAGTTCATGGCTGGCCTGAGAGACACAACTAGGAAGCTGTTTTTTAGCTCTGTTTTAGAATCTTTTTTTTTTAAAGCTTTCTCAGGTTTTAGTTCCCACGTTTTGGTGCCATTTGCCATTTGTAGTCAGAGTTTTCCTGTGTCCTGCCTGGCCCGTGGTCAGGACAAATCTCTCACTTGGGAGTCACAGGCATTTAATCCCAGCATTAGGAAGGTTGAGACAGGAAGTGATATGGCTGGGTAGAGAAAGGAATATAAGGCAGGAGGAGACAAGTTTCAGCTGAGGACTCAGAGACATTCAATCTGAAGATTCATGAAGACAGGATCTTTACTCCCTTTTGGCCTGAGGGTTTGGTTTGGTAGTGTGAGAAGTTTCTCTAGTGGCTTGTTCCTTTGTCTCTCTGATCTTTCAGCATTTACCCCAATATCTAGGTCTGGATTTTCTTTCTTTTTTTTATTATTAAGAAATTTTTTATTCATTTTACATGTCAACCACAGATGACCCTCTCCTCCCTCCTTCCCCCCACCAGAGTTCCCCCCCCCCACAAGCCACCCCCCATTCCAACCTCCTTCAAGGCAAGGACTCCCATGGGGAATCAGCAGAGCCTGGTACATTCAGTTGAGGCAGGTACAAGCCCCTCCTCCCTGCACCAAGGTTGTGCAGAGTGTCTCACCTTAGACACTAGGCTTCAAAAAGCCTGCTCATGCACCAGTGATGGATCCTGATCCCACTGCCAGAGGCCCATTAAACAGGTCAAACTAAACAACTGTCTTGCCCATGTAGAGGGCCTAGTTCAGTTCCATGGAGGCTCCACAGCTATTGGTACACTAGTTTGGTTTGGTTGTATCTGTAGGTTTCCCCATCATGATCTTGATGCCCCTTGCTTATACAATCCCTCTTCTCTCTCTTCAACTGGACTCCTGGAGCTCGGCTTGGTGCTTGGTTGTGGATCTCTGCATCTGCTCCCATCAGTTACTGGATGGAGTCTCTATGATGACAGTTAGGGTACTCACCAATCTAATTACCAGAGTAGGTCAGTTCAGGCACTCCCTCCAGTATTGCAAGACCCAGCTACACCACTCTTGGGCATATACCCAAGGAATACTCAATCATACCACAAGGATACATGCTCAATTATATTTATAACAGCATTATTCGTAATAGCCAGAACCTAGAAACAACCCAGAAACCCTTCAACCAAAGAATGGATAAAGAAAATGTGGTACAAATATACAATGGAGTACTACTCAGCAGAGAAAAATAATGATATCATGAAATTAGCAGGCAAATGGATGAAACTAGAAAATATGATCCAGAGTGAGGTAACACAGACTCAGAAAGACAAACATAGTATGTACTCACTCATAAATGGATACTAGATGTAATGCAAAGGATAACCAGACTACAACCCACAGCTCAAGAGAATCTAGCTAACAAGGAGAACCCTAAGAGGGACACATGGATCACCCTGGGAAGGGCAAATAGATGAGATCTCCATGAGCAAATTGGGGGTGGGGGGCAATGGAGGGTAGGGGATATGGGGATGAGAACATAAGGGAATGGAATGGTCAAACTGGAACAGAGACAGAGTGAGAGAGCAAGGAAAGAGATACCATGATAGAGGTAGACATCTGGGATTTTATTATAAGACCAATTAGGATTGTCAACAATTATCTTAATTAAAAGATGACAGTCAACATGATGAACAATGGGACAAAAAAACCTCACAAGTTATCTGATATGATGTCCAGGAAGGACGTAATATCTACCATTTAGTTGCATACCTTTTAATACTCTTAGCTAGAATCAAATCAGAAGAGCCCAGCAAATCCCAAGGCAAAGCACATTCTGTGAAGTAAAATGTCACTCTCCTGTTTTAGTTTGAGTTTTGTTGCAGTAAAGAGACACCATGACTATGGCAACTCTTTTTAAAATTTATTTTAACATTCTTTTTATTTATTCTTTGTGTCTTTCACATCATGCATGTCAATCTCATTCATATCATTGTCCCTACATATTCACCCTCTGCCCTTGCAAACAACCTTCCCCCAATAATATAAAATTTAAGGAAATAGAAAGAAAAAAAAACAGAAAAATCTCATCATGGAAGCTATAGTGTGGCACAGTGAGTCACACTTTAAACCCTTTTGTACATAAATCTTTAGTTGCAAATGTCTATTACAAAGAGTCATTGTTCTGGTTCAAGGACTCTGGTTTCTTCTATACTATCAATACTGGGCCCTCACTGAAACTACTCTTGTATATCCTATTGTTGCCCTGTGTTGTGGTGATTCTGCAGCTTAGGGTCTGCAGGACTGGTACCTTCATGTGCTCTTGCAGATCATAGATGGGATGTATGTTGGGACAGGCCAACTCATAACCCTGGTTCTGGGCCTGGGTGGTTGCAGGGTTGGTCATCCCACCAGCTCTGCCCCATCCTCACTACCAGGGTGAGCTCTCAAGCATTGCCCTGGCTAGTTCACCTCTTGCAGCAATGAGCAAAGGGAGGGGCTAGTTCTCCTGCTTTCACACTATCAGGGTCCATTCTCCCACAACTGGCCTATTTGGGACAGCTCTACTGTGTTGTGTAGATGAGGTGCAGGGGCCACTCTTCTGAATGCCGCAGCAGGTGAGGGACAGGGACAGCTCTCCCACTCTTATGACCTCAGGACCAGATCCCCATCCATCACAGGTATGGAGGAGAGGGGAGGGCATCTCACCATATGGCAGATAATGGGCAGGACCAGATCTCCCACACTCAAGTCCTCAGGGTGCTTCACCCATACCCTGTCAATAGGATCAGCTCTGTTGTGCTGCCCAGGTGAGGTGCAAGGCCTAATTTCCCAAGTGCTGCAGCTGGTAAGGGGGAGGGTCAGCTCCCTGGCCTACCATGGGTAACAGGGGCAAGTCGGGGGAGGGCACTTTTCCCTCACCTTCTCCATCACATGGCAGATTAGGAGGATGTGACCAGTTATCCCACTCTCACACCCTCAGGACCAGTTCACCCACGCCTCTGCCAACAGGGTAAGCTCTACTGTGCTGCCCAGGTGAGGAGCAGAGCCCACTTTTCTGAGTGCTGCATCTGGTAAGGGGGGGAGGGTTGGTTCCCTCATTTGTCAATGGTGGCAAGGGGCAAAGGATAAGGACAGATATCTCTTCCCTACTTATGGCACCACATGATAGATAAATAGTGGGTACAGCTCTCCCAAGCTTACAACTTTGGGCCTGGCTCACCACACCTCTGCCAACAAGGTTAACTCTGTGTGCTGCCCAGATGAGGTACCCTGTTCTCCTGAGTGTTGCTTCTGGTACAGAGGGGGGTCAGCTCCCTCAAAAGCTCAGTGAGGTAGAGGTGAGTGGGGAGGGCACCTTTCCCTTGCTGCCACCTCCACACCACAGACAAGAGAAGCAGTACCCACTGTACCCCTCTCATGCCCTCAGGGCTGACTCACCTGCTCCCCTGTTTATAGGGTCAGCTCTACTGTGCCACCTAGGCAAGGTGCAGATCTATTCTCCCAACTGCTGCAGTTGGTTAGAGGGCGGGTCAGGTGCCCTACCTTCTGCAGCTGGCAAGAGGAGGAGGACATCTTTCCCTCACCCATGCTACTACATGGCATACTAGAGGGGTTTGACCTGCTCTCCTAATCTCACACCCTTATGGCCAGCTTGCCCTTACTCCTGAGAATAAAATCACCTCTATTGTGCTACCTTGTTGAGGTGTAGGATCTGCTCTCCTGAGTGTTGCAGCAAGTGTGGGGCAGAGCCAGCTCTGTACAGCCCTGTCCTCTAGGCTTTTGGTGGTGTCAGGAGGCATGGACATCAACAAAGACCTCAGCTGCATCAGAGCCATGAACCCTAATATGGGTTCCCGCAGCATCCCAGGCACAGACATCACTATGGCCCTGGGTAGCAATTAAGCCACCCACCTCAGCCCATTCCTCACCTCTTTTGCTTCTTCAGATATGCCTCTGTCCATAGGACATGCATCATTCAATCTCTCTCTCTCTCTCTCTCTCTCTCTCTCTCTCTCTCTCTCTCTCTCTCTCTCTCTCCCATGTCACACCATACATTTGCTCACCCTAGTAGTGACTGTCTGGCCAGAGTAGCAGGGTGCCAGGTGGGCCCGTAATTTTGCCTCAGAGCCTGGGGCAAACCACTCCAAGCCCATGTGTGGGATTCCTTGTCCTGCTTAGTCCATCATGTTGCTGGGCAGGACCATGCTTCCTCATCACAAAGAGATCATAAAGTGCCCAACTGCGTGGCACCAGAGCAGGCAGACTCCTTTTTGGTGAGGAGATGTTACTGGAGTCCTCTCAAATGCCGGGTTGTGATTGAGTTCCACTAGCCCCAGCCTCATAGCGTGAGGCAGAGTTGTTGCTGGAGTTCTCTTGTGGCCAGGTAGCTCTTATAAAGGAAAACATTCACTTGAGGCTTATTTACAGTTCAGAGGTTTAGTCCATTATCATCATGATGGGAAGTATGGCAGAACACTGGCAGATGTGGTTCTAGAGAGGCAGCTGAGAGTTCTACATCTGGATTTGGCAGTCAGCAGGAAGAGACTGTGAGGCCTGACTGGAGCATCTGAGACCTAAAAGTCTGCCTCCAATAACACACTTCCTTCAACAAAGCCACACCTATTCCAGCAAGGCCACACCTCCTAATAGTGCCATTCCCTGTGGGCCTATGGGGTGCATTAGTATTCACACCACCACACCTTCAAAATGTTCATGTCCATAAATTAAAAAAAAAAGCCAAGGGAATGCTTTGGATTAAAGGAGATTAAAGGAGCATGCTATCAAAGTATTGTTTGCAATACTGGATTGTATTCTAATAAGAAAATAAAAGCTGTGAAAAGGCTCTATATAGGAAATCAATGACTTGGCAGTAACTCTACTCATATATCACTGTGTGGAAAATATGCCTATGAAGTATTTTAAAATAGAATGACAAGTCATGAGACACAATAGAAATATCTGTTGATGAAGGGAGCTCTTAATTGTACTTCTGCAACATGTTGGAAAACTTTAAATTAGCCCATATGACAGACAACAGAATGTGTGTGGAAAAGCAATGTTGCTGTATAGAAATAAGTACATGGAGGACAGAGAAAAACTTAAAGTTTCCATTGGAAAGTCAGGAAGACCAAGGCCATGCCAGCTTTTACACTTGACATCTTTGCCACAGAACAAACCCCAGAAGTGAGACTTGTAGCTATAAAACTTTCTTCCCATTTCACACAGCTCCTCTTCCTGTATTTCCTTATAGGGAAAGTCTTTGGTTCTAAATTACTTTCCACAAATGATCTTAATGTTAAGCTACCTCTTTATAAACTCCAAGAGAAGAGAATCAAGTATTTATCACAGCTAAAGAGCATGGTAGTCAATGGAAAATGCTTTCTTCAATTGAATCCCTCACTTACCTGACTGACTTAGCACAGCCTAACCCAAATAATTTTAGAATTCTCATCTCATATCAGTAAGTAGATTGTTGGAGGCTTGTTTTATTTGTAAAGAGACACTATAACTGGACTTTGAGAAAGGAGAAAAAGGCTGATTGTATTGCTGTGTTGTTAAATTGGAGAGAAGGGGAGGACTTAAATTTATAACACGGGTTGAACTTTTCCCATTTACAGAGACCTCTATTGTGGAAATGAGTGGGTTGTATACAGTTTCTGTTTACTTCTTCCTCAAACCCGGGTTCTCCAATCTCAAATCATTCTTTCCAAAGCGTTAATTACTGAGATTACAAATACTGTGAAGTGCTGCAGCTGGCCCTGCCCTGGCATCTTTCCAGCATGTAATCACCTGTTGTGTGCACTAATTCCTGCTATGATTAAGCTCCTCTCTTCACAGCAGGGTCTGACAGCTCTATTGTTTAAAGTGTCACCAGTGAGGAGACCAGGCATGGCTGGTCTGTGCTCTAACTGGGGTCCTTGTGTCCTTTCTGTGTCCCCTTCAGTTCAGCTGTTGTGCTGTGGATTTGACAAGTGGTCACTTTTCCTGAAGCTGAGACTGACAGTGAAAGATCAACAGTATATGAGACCAGGGCATATAAACATGGATTCAACAAAGCCTTCTGGAAAACATTGGATCTGATGTAATAGACTCCAGATTAACAGGAGCAGGGACTCAATGGTTGGGCTTGTTTTTAACATAAAAGAACAGCAGTTAGACAGTACAACAACTTTGTTTTCTTGTTCTCAGAACAAAAAAAAAACCTGTGGCTGAATAAAATATGCCATTTAAAAATGAATGTGTAGTATATATTTAATATGCTGCTGATAATAATGGGAATGTTTTCAAAATCCTATTCTTTTTCTAAAATTCAACTCAAAATACTAAATGTAGTGGGTGTTATGAAATAGGCAACAGATATGGGGTCCACTTAACAAAAAGATGAATACTCATTCCTTCTATAGGTGACCTTAAAATGCTAAGCTATGACTGCTCATTCTGTTATTTGAGCAGACATTTTCTTATCATCCTTAAAAAGCTCCATTGAGAAAAATTGGCACAATCCTAACTGATCCGAGAAGAGACAGCAGAAAGAATAAGGAAGGCTTTGTGTCAGCGCTGAAGTTCCATCTCCCAGACACAGCATATTCAGATTCGTGCATGCTCTGCTAATATCTGTCACCTGCCACTGTGTACGTTTGTGATTGCTGCTTAATTCCTCCAGACATAGTCAAATAGCTGCCTCCTCTTGTGTCTAGATTCCGTGGAAACTACAGGCATGCTGCACTTATTTCCACTGTCCAGGTTTGCCTAAAGTGTAGTCCGAAGAACACAGGTGGTCATTATGGTTTGCAGACAGCATTGGAGAAGGAAAGGCAAGCACTTAGTAGATGATTGACAAGTGATAGATGATGGGTAGATAGATGATAGATTCAGAACACCCAATTTCAACACTCCCAGACTGAACTCGCAAGCAGGGCTCTTCTAAGAGCATCAGCCCAAGAGCATCAGTGGTTGTTCTGATTTATCACCAAAACCTAACCTTTTCACACAAATAGTGAAGACTATCTGTAATTGATTAAAGAAACTGGAAGTACCGTCGAAGTTATCAGCCCAACCAGTAAGGAGGAAAAGATGCATATCTAAAAAATACTGTCTTGGTACCCTGGGATCAACCTACGCATCTACAGGAAAAAGTGTTTTAAGGGATAGCCCAAAGCATACTTAAGAGGAATACTCTAGAAAAATCAGTCTTTAAGAAGAAGATTTGAAAGATAAAGAGCCCTGAGCATGGCTTCAGAATTCATCCCTGTGACCTGTACAGGTCAGAGATGTTTGATGTATTTGCTCTCTCATTCCAAGAAACACTAGAAGAATGAGTGTGGTGTGTCCAAGCAAGACCCTGCAGGCTGTTAGAGTTTCTGGGCACATGCTCCCTTCCCTCCTCCTCAGCCTAAAGCCTCAGCCCTCTGCCAGTGGACAGTTCCAGAGAGGACAGATTTTACTACTAATATAAATTAGGCAAATATGTAGATACTAGAACAAATTGTTAGTTAGGCTTTGCCATGTTTCTAAAAATAACAACAGCTAACAATTACCCCTGAAAGTGCTTGTTAGAATGTCTGACACTCTTTCCAAAATAGTAGTTACAAGTGCTATTGAATCATCAATTACTTATTGAAGCCACCTGTTAATTATGATAATGTCTTCCTGGTGACAGAGTTCCATGTAAAGTTATTGTCTGTTACAGGTGTAGCTTGCCTTTGCATAATTTCTGAGAAAGCATACAAATCAAATTTTGTAAATTTTGTAATGGTCATAGGGAGATTTTTAGCTCAGAAAAAAAGAAAAATAGTCCATACTGTGTCCTTTGGCAGGGGGAATAAGATAAATATTCTGAGCAAGAATATTTACTTTATCTGCTAAATAGATTTAATATATCCATACTCCTTGGATTATTGTAAAGAAGTTGCATGTATATTGTCTTAGTCGTTGTTCTGTTGTTGTGAAGAGACACCATGACCACAGAAACTCTTAAAAAGGAAAGCATTTAATTGGGAGCTTACTTACAGTTTCAGAGGTTTAGTCCATTATCATTATGGCAGGGAGCATGGTGATAAGCAGGTAGGCAGGTCCTGGAGAAGTAGCTCAGAAACACTAGGCCAGGTGTGGGCTTTGAAAACATTAAAGTCCACCCCCCCCACCAGTGACACACTTCCTCCAACAAGGCAACATCTCCTAATCTTTCTAATCCTAACAAAGAGTTCCACTTCCTGATTACTAAGCAATAAAATATATGAGCCCATATGGTTCTTACTGGGGCTCAGAGATCTCTGTGGTTGTTGAGGGAGACCAATGAACTGTTGTATGGTAAATAGTGCCCCTACATCATTAGAGGAGAACCTCATTTTTTGGTAGATTTTTATTCCCCAAGTTTTCCTTTTTGTCCACTCTTTGGCTATCTTGCCAGGGTCAGTAAATTCAATCGTTATTGGGTTGCATCTTGCATGCCTGTAATTTCCCCGACCATATTTAGGCACACCTGTTCTGTTCATTGTGATAAGATCCCCACTTCTTGGGGCTTTTCACCAGATATGACTTGTGGAGACACAGCTCCAGGAGGCACAGAAATAGTTACCTGCCCCTCCACAGGTTTTCCCCTTATCTGTATCCCTGTCATGTCTGGGACAAACATAGAAGTGATGTCTTTGTCATGTGGAATCTTCATCATAACCTTCTCAAAATCAGAGTTTCCCAAAATCAAAGGACAATCTGGGGAATCATGTCCTCAAAGGGGCCAGTCAAGAAGTCTTAGTGAGGACTTCCCCAGAATCTGTGTTAGTGACAACCCAGATGAGATTGAAGGGTTGAAGTGGGTTTTAGTTGCTTTGTCCAGGTTTTACCTGGACTGTCAGGAAAGGAAGTCCCAGCAGGCTCAGGCTGCAGAGAAGGGTGAACATAGTCATTACTTAGCTGGGTCTGTAATTTTCTGAATTCTCAGTGTGAGAGGGTCCTGTGGGTGGGTAACAGCCCTCCAAAGTCTGGGGTTGGCTTCTTCTGGGGTGAAGTCCTCAGGGTCAGCATGTGAATCCACAGGCTTTGTCAGGGAACGAACATGAATCATGGAAAAGTACTAGCTAGGCCAGAGAACAAGCCCCTGCCCTAAACCAGATGCCCTCAAAGATAAAGAACATTCCGTGGTCAGGTAGCATAGCAACAGAACAATGGGCCAAGACCAGTGACCTTACCACCTAGCACAACATCCTGCAGCCTCACGACCTGCACATCCTCCTTCACCTGCACGTCTCCCCTCAACTGCATGTCCAGCACGTCCTACACCCCTTCCCTCCTTCCTGCCCCCTCCCCCTCCCATGCTATATAAGCCTTGCTGAGGAGAATAAAATTTGCAGCTTAATAAGAACCCTGTCTTGCTCTCTTCCTTCGTGTCTCCCCATCCCTTTCATTCTCTCCCTCAGGTGGGTTGCCCCCGTTGAGACCCCGCTGGCTGGGGCAACTGGCACCCAACATAGTGGCTCAATCCTTGCCTCGTTGGAAGCTGAACGTCCTTCTCCAGGAAAGTCCAGACGTCTGGTGGAGATATTTTTGCTGATCATCCATTGAGACTGCCCGACTTGACACCCTTTCTTTACAATCTGGAGGAGAGTGAGAAGGACGAGGTTAGTCTAAACTTCAGACTTAACCATGGGACAGGGAAGTTCTTCCCATGATCTTTTTGTTAAGGGCATTAAAGAGGCCCTCAAGACACGAGGGATAAGGGTTCATAAAAAAGACCTCAACAAATTCTTTAGTCACTTAGAGGACTGTTGTCCCTGGTTTCCCCAAGAAGGGACGATTGATGAAAAATGCTGGAGAAGGGTGGGCGACTGCCTTACTGACTACTAACGCATCTTCAGTCCAGACAAAGTCCCGGTTGTAACCTTTTCCTATTGGAACCTTATTAACGATATCCTCAGGATCCAAAGGACTTCCCCCTCCCCTGACATCGAGTCGGTTATTTTTCTGGGACAGAAGGTCATGAAAGAACAGTTTCATCCCCCCTGTCGTGCTGATTCACATCCTCCCCACTCCCCCCGAACCCCTTCATGAGCGCCCTCTATACAGGAGACTAAAAATATGGAAAAAGGAGCACAATCACCCCCACCTCAGTCTACCCCTCCCTCCAGGGTCTTGACCCAGCCCCCCTTAACCCTGGTGATGAGGCCGGTCAAAAAAAAGAGGCCACCAAATATCATAATTCCAATTGGCCACCTCTTGCGTCCTTGGCCCCCTAAACCCCCCTCTCACAAAAGCCACTCCCAACAAAGACACCATACAATCTTACTCAGCCCCCGCCTTATGAGGCCCCTCCCATTGCCCCCTTTTATGCCCCAGTCATTGAGGCCCCTGCAGGTTCACCGCCGGCGCTCCTAATGCCAACCGCTGATGATCCAGAAATCCCCCCTAATCTCGTAACAGAATTACAGTGCCTACAGGGCACACTACGGGCCTGAAGACAACACCTGACCCTTCTAAAGAAACTATGCTCCCTTGATCAGGAGCTCTGGGCACCCCAAAAACTCGGCCTCCCCCCCATTCCCTCACTCAAAAAACCTCAGCCACAGCCAGTTTTCGTTTTACCCATTACCCGTAGCCAGGCAAGTGGATGGGATCTGCCAAGTATACCTGAGATGGAGGAATTGTCTCCCCTTGAAGAGGAGGAGGGAGAGACCCCCCACAAGGAGGAGCCCCCAGTTACAGGCTCCTGGGCCGATCAGGGCCCCCCACCCAGTCAGTCTTACCAAAAACTTAGCTTTTGCTTTGTTGAGCGCCTTAAATCAGCCTGTGCTCAGTATGACCCCACCTCTCCCTTTACCCTTGAGTTGCTTGAAAACCAGAGTGAGGCCTGACTTACGCCAAATGATTGGTATTTTTTGGCCTGTGCCACCCTGTCTGGGGGCAATTTTGTCCTATGGAAAACTGACTTTTCAGAAAACTGCTGCGAGATGGCCCAGGGCAATGCTGACGACTCTTCCTCAAAACATTGGACCATTAATAAACTACTTGGAAAAACTCCTTATGACAAAAACAAGGTCCAGACCACCTTTCCACCCAGCTTATTGGCCCAGATTCAGGTTGCTGGCCTTCGAGCCTGGAAACGGCTTCCCCAAAAAGGCGAGGCTACCACCTCATTGGTCAAGGTACATCAGGGACCAGACGAGCCCTATAGTGATTTCATATCCCGTCTCAATGATGCTGCTGAGTGTCTCCTGGGCTCAGGAGAAAGCTAAAGCACATTTGTTAAACTCTTCACCTTTGAAAATGCAAACACAGCCTGTCAGGAGGTTCTCCACCCCCACAGAGATAGGGCCCCCCTTTCTGAGTACGTCTGCCTTTGTGCTGGAGTTGGCTCCACTCACGCCATAGGTTTGGCTATCAGTGCAGCCCTAAGTCGGTGGGTACCCAAGAATTGAGATCCCAACAAAGTTGCCTTTGCTTCTCCTGTAAACAACCGAGACATTTTGTGCAGGAATGCCCCAAGAGGATCCCTGCCCCCTCGGGGTTCACGGCTGCGATGCCCCAGCCCGGGGTCACCACTCGGCCACTACCAACCACCCCATGTCCTAGATGTGGCTGTGGCCTTCATTAGGCGAGGGAATGCAAATCTAAAACTGACGCTCATGGTAGCCCGCTCCCTCCCCACCCATCAGGAAACTTTCTTTGGGGCCAGTCCCTGGCCCCTCCACTCTGGAGAACGCCCCATGGGGCCTTGCAGGCCACTCCCCAACTGTCTGCTCCCTGCAACGGGCAACACCAGGTAGCGCAGGCTTAGACCTCTGTGCTGCCACCGACACAATACTAGACCCATCCCAAGGCCCCCAAGGCATCCCTACCGGGATTTCGGGCCCCCTACCCCCAGACACCCATGCCCTTATCCTTGGCTGTGCCTCATCCACCTTAACAGGTGTCCAGGTCTACCCCAGAATTATTGATAATGACTATACAGGAGAAATTAAGATTTTGGCCTCAGCACTCCAGGGTCTTGTTGCCATCCCCCGTGGCACCCGCCTTGCCCAGTTGGTTACCTTCCCCTAGCTTTCCTCTGATAACCCCACTCAGTCCGCCCAGCCCCAAGGAGCTTCTCAGATTGGCTCATCAGAGGCTTATTGGATTCAGCCTATTTCCCACTCTTGACCCACACTTACCCTTAAGTTAGATGGCAGAAAATTACAGGGGATTCTGGATACTGGCGCTGACACCACTGTGATCTCCCAAGACCACTGGCCCGCCTCCTGGCCCCTCACCCCCTCCCTCACCGACCTCAAGGGCATAGGTCAATCCAACAACACCCTCCAGTCCTCTAAAGTTCTAACCTGGTCAGATGAGGAGTGTAACCAGGGTACTATCACCCCCTTTGTGGTCCCTGGGCTCCCTGTCAACCTTTGGGGCCAAGGTATTCTCTCCCAAATGAAAGTCATCCTCTGTAGCCCAAATGAGGTGGTTACCCAACAAATATTACACATGGGCTTCATCCCAGGAAAGGGTCTCGGTAAACTTCAACAGGGCTGAACCCAACCCATCGCTCCCACTAATACGACAGACAGGCTTGGTCTTGGCTTTGAGGGTTTTTAATTGAGGCCACTGCTCCCCCTATACACCATGCAGACAAAATCACTTGGCTTACCCATGAACCTGTGTGGGTAGACGAGTGTCCTCTGCCACAAGACAAACTACAGGCGGTGGAGATGTTGGTACAGGAACAGCTCAGCACCAGTCATATTCCCCCTGGAATACACCCATCTTTGTCATAAAGAAAAAAAAATCTGGGAAATGGAGACTCCTCCAAGACCTGCAAGCCATTAATAAGGTTATGCAGCCCATGGGTGCCCTCCAACCAGGCATGCCCTCACTCATCGCCATCCCTGAGGCCTATCACAAAATGGTTATCAATTTAAAAGATTGCTTCTTTACCATCCCCCTACACCCCGATGATCGAGCTTATTTTGCCTTTAGCCTCCCTCAGGTTAATATTCAGGGCCCCATGCTCCACTTTCATTGGCGCATCTTACCCCAGGCAATGGCAAATAGCCCGACTCTCTGACAAAAGTTCGTGTCCCAGGCGATCGATCCCATACGCCAAAAATGGCCCTCTACTTATATCTTACATTACATGGATGAGCTTCTTTTGGCCGCCCCTAGCTCCTCCATCCTAGAAGCAACTTTCCAAGATCTGTCACAGGCCCTTTGTGCTGCTGGCCTACAGCTCTCCCCTGATAAGATCCAGCTCTCCGTGCCCTTTAATTATCTGGGCCTTAAATTGCATTCCAATTGAGTCTTAGTCCCGTGCATCCAGCTGCGCACAGATAACCTTACCACCCTTAGTGATTTTCAAAAACTTCATTGGCTTCGACCATACTTAAAACTCCCTACCGCTGATCTTCTACCCCCTCTATGACATTCTTCGGGGCCCCAGTGAACCCAACTCCCCCCACCCATTGACCCCGGCTGCCCATAAGGCCCTGTCACTAATCGCCAGGGCCATTTCCTCCCAAGCCTCTTTTCGGATTGAGTATTCCCTCCTGCTGGTTTTTGTTGTCTTATCTACTCCCCATGTACCCACCAGGGTCCTTTGGCAGAGTTCCCTTTCCACATTAGGGGCCCAGGATAAACTTAAGGGTCATTCCCTCTTATGGATTCATATGCCTGCCAGTCATACTAAGGTCATTCCCACCTATCCCCAACTTGTTTCTTCCCTAATCATGCGCAGTCACCAGACCTCTCGTCAGATCTTCGATAAGGACCCTGATTGCAACCTAACCCCCTACACCTGTGAACAAACTCAATTTTTGTTTCAGATACTGGATTGTTGGGGTGTTGCCTTCTCGGGGTTCCTGGGCCTTTTGACAATCACCTCCCCGATGACCCAATCACCTCCCCATGACCCAGTCCTTCATTTTGCATGCACTCATCCCTTTATCTTCCCAAAAGTCATTTCCCCCAGCCCCTTGCCTGAGGCCCCTACTGTTTTTACTGATGGGTCAGCCAATGGCACTGCAGCTTATGCTTTTCAAGGTCACTCATTTCCCTGTCCTTCACCCTTTCATTCAGCTCAGCTGGTTGGACTCTTTACTGTTCTGCAGGTTTTTCAGGATTTCCATGATTCCCCCCTTAACATTTACACTGATAGTGCATATATCACTCATTCAATTCCCCTTCTTGATACAGCCCCCTTCATTAAACCCACCTCCAATGCCACTCCCCTTTTCACTCAGATTCAACAAAAACTTAGAGAATGCTCCCATCCTGCTTTCATTGGCCACATTCGAGCTCATGGGGAGCTTCCTGGCCCCCTCACAGAGGGAAACACTCTGGCTGATACAGCCACTGGACAGGTTTTTCCAGTCCTACAAGAGCCCATCCTGTCGGCTTCTCCTCCTCCACCATCTTAATGCCAAAACCCTTCGGTTAAAGTTCAAAATCACAAAACAACAAGCTAGAGATAGTTAAACAATGCCCTTCTTGTATAGTCTCCCATCCCATCCTCCATGTTGGAGTTAATCCCCATGGACTCCTACCTAATATGATTTGGCAAATGGATGTCACACATGTTCCTGACTTCCCCAGACAAAAATATCTTCATGTTTCTGTTGACACATTCAGCAGATTTATTTTTGCCTCCCCTCATACTGGTGAGGCTGTCAAGGACATTATCGCTTACCTCCTGGTCTGCTTCTCTACCTTGGGCATCCCAAAACACATAAAAAACAAACAATGGCCCAGCATACACCAGTGGAGGACTTAAACGGTTCCTCTAACAATTTGAAATCTCTCACACTACTGGTATCCCTTACAACCCTCAAGGTCAGGGCATTGTAGAACATGCCCACCAGACCTTAAAAACATGGCTCTCTCGATTAAAGAGACCTTCGTCTCCCTCTGAGACCGCCTGAGCCATGCCCTCTTAGTTCTTAACTTCCTCACCTTGGATGGTGAAGGTCAATCAGTGACTGACTGCCATTGGCAAGCCTCAGCAGATGCCAGTCGCCCTTTGGCCATGTGGCAAGACCCCCTTACAGGCGTTTGGAATGGTCCAGATCCTGTACTTATCTGGGGTCATGGCTCCGCTTGCATCCTTGACCAGGCACATGACGCCCCACGCTGGCTCCCTGAATGCCTGGTCCAATCTGTAAATTTACCTAACATACCCAGGGGATTGACTGGCCCCCCAAGGACCCTCCTTCTTCTTCTGCCCATCGTGAGTCAGCTGGCTGTCTGGGGTCTCATACTCCTTCTGAGCCTCAGCCTCTCTAGCCTACCCCAAAACACCAGTTGCCACCAGTCCTTAAACCATACCTGGCAGGTGCTGACGGGCGAAAGGATGTTATCTGGCAAACTTCCCTAGTCACCCATGCCCCCTGGTGGCCTGACCTTTATCCTGACCTTTGTAAAATGGCCGCCTTAACATCCCCCAATTGGCATGTTGATGATCAACCCCCTACCGGAAGGGCTCCCGAGCTTTTTGATTCTTATCACGACCCCAGGCCTCGACCCCCCCGAGTGTGCAAATCAGGCCCAGAGAAAAAACTTGCCACCATCCGTTTTTATGTCTGCCTTGGTCATCATTGGCCTCACAATCTTCTCCACAAATATGGGGGAACTGGAGATTTTTTTTGCAAGTCCTGGGGATGTGAAACTATGGGGAATGCCTATTGGCACCCCTCTTCTTTTTGGGATTTTATTACTGTTACCAGTAATTACTCCATTGGGCATATTAATACTCATCATGGCACCCCGATTGTTCCTCCTGGTGCCACCCCCTAAAAGTTACCTTCACCGAGGCCAGGAAGGCTCATTCGGCCTGGGAAGTGGGCCTCACTTGGGGCCTTCACCTATTTCAGGAGGGAAGAGATACAGGCGTCACCTTCATCATCAAGCTTTTAAAACAGCCTGTCAATCCCCCTAACCCTGTTGCCATCGGTCCCAACCCTCTTCTCGGCAACAATGATTTTCCTACAACCAATATATCTGACATCCACGGGTTTTTCTCCCATGTTCCCACCTCCCCCACCAACCACCAAAGATATAATTACCACCCTTATCACAAAAACCTACCAGGTACTTAATACCTCCAAGCCTGATTTGGTTGACTCCTGCTGGCTTTGCTATCATTCTGCCCCCCCCCCCACTTTATGAAGGAATGGCTGTTGATTTAAATTTCTCCCTAACCACTGACCCAGACGATTATCACTGGCAACAGCCATACACATCTCACCTTACACTCTCCCAAGTTATGGAATCGGGCCGCTGCCTTGTCACCCAAGGCGCTACCATCCCCCCTGTTTATCAACCCCTTTGTAGTATCACAGATAACCTAAATATCTCCCTTAAGTCTGGATATCTTCTCCCTGCCAATGATACTTGGTGGGCCTGTACTGATGGCCTAACACCATGCATTTCTCTTCATTTAAATAATCCCTCTGCCCCCTTATTCTGTATATTGGTTCAACTTATCCCTAGGCTAACCTATTATTCCCTAGATCAATTCTCGGGAAGATGGGAAGAGAAGACTCCGGCAGAGATGGCTGCCCTCGTGCCCCCCCCCCATCGCTCGAAAAGGGAACCCATGACTGAGGTCACTCTGGCTGTCCTCCTGGGGGTTGGGGCTGCAGGGGCCAGTACGGGCATAGCTTCCCTGGTTTTATCCAATCAACATTATTCAGAGCTTAAAATTTCCATAGATGAAGATATAGTGCAGCTTGAGGGAGGCATTTCCACCCTTGAATCCTCCCTCACCTCCCTTTCAGAGGTGATCCTTCAAAACTGCCAAGGGCTCGACCTCCTCTTTTTACAGCAAGGAGGTCTCTGTGCCGCTCTTAAGGAAGAGTGCTGCTTTTATACCGATCACACAGGAGTAGCAAGGGATAGCATTGCCAAGGTCCATGAAGGCTTAGATAAGCTCAAAAAAGAAAGAGATCAAGAGCTAGACTGGTTCCAAAATTGGTTCTCTGCATCTCTCTGGCTAACCACCCTTCTGCTGTCCCTTCTGGGACCCTTGGTTGGCCTCATTCTTGTCTTGACATTTGGCCCTTGGGCCTTGTCTCAACTAACTCGATTTGTGCACGGTCAGCTGGCCAAACTTCAGGCAAAACAAATTCAGGTTCATTACCATCGCCTCGATCTCCATGATCGTGGTCTTGATGAACCAGATAAAGACTCCATATCAGCACAGGCCCCTCTGCTCAGAGGAGGTTGCCCCTGTACCTGGGAGCTGGAGCCTACTGCATAGGAGATTGAGGGTGCAGCCAGGACTGCAGAAGGCAGGGAGACTAAAGTGCTCCACCATCCTGAGTGCCTTGGATGACATACTCTATTGCACGATGGTTATGCAGACCCTATACTCTTTCCTCCCGGATTCAAACCCACCCCCTGTAAAAAAAAAACTGCATCATTCCAGCTTCCTTCAGGACATGTGGGGATGCCTACATGGACCAACCATTAACAATGGAACTTATCAGAGATAGAGCCTCTGTCACCCCTCCCCCATCACGGCAAAAACATTTGGGCCTCCTTTCTTTGTTTTGCTATTCGTATAGAAGGGGGAGATGTCAGGGACCAAACATGAACCATGGAAAAGTACTAGCTAGGCCAGAGAACAAGCCACAGGCCCTAAACCAGATGCCCTCAAAGATAAAGAACATTCCGTGGTCAGGTAGCATAGCAACAGAACAATGGACCCTGACCTTATCACCTAGCACAACATCCTGCAGCCTCATGACCTGCATGTCCTCCTTCACCTGCATGCCTTCCCTCAACTGCATGTCCGGCACATCCTGTACCCCTTCCCTCCTTCCTGCCCCCTCCCTCTCCCATGCTATATAAGCCTTGCTGAGGAGAGTAAAATTTGCAGCTTGATCAGAACCCTGTCTTGCTGTCTTCCTTCGTGTCTCCCTATCCCTTTCATTCTCTCCCGCAGGTGGGTTGCCCCCATTGAGACCCTGCTGGCTGGGGCAAGGCTTCACCTGAGGGTGGTGAATCCAGTTGGGAACTTGGTCCTCTTTAACAGCTGTGGGTGTGGTCAGGATGATGGTATGGGGTCCTTCCTGCCAGACTCTAAATTCTCTTTCTGGTGCCATTTGATGTCTATGAGGTCCCTTGGCTGTAATCTGTGGGATGTCAGAAGTGGCTCCTTCTCATAGACTGCATAAAGCTGGGGCCAGAGCTGTTTCTGTAAGTGAGAGAGAGCTTGTAGGAAGGAGAGAAACTTTTGGTCACCAAATTCGTCTAATAGTTCTGCCTTAAGGTTAGGCAGAAGTGGTGGAAGCCTGATGTACATGATTTCAAACAGGTTTATGCCCAAAGTATAGGGAGATTCGGAAACCCAGTATAGAGTAAAGGGAAGGAGAGAAACCCAGTCACCACCAGTCTAAGAGTTAATTTAGTTACAGTCTCCTTAAAGGTCCAATTCATCCTTTCTACTTAGCCAGAACTCTGGGGATGTTATGCAAAATGAAGTTTCAAATTAGTCTCCATTACCTTGACTAGTTTCTATGTTACCTGTGAGATGAACTCAGGCCCATTGTCTGAGTCCAAGAGCTTTGAAAGATCATGCCTTGGAATAAATCTCTTCTAATAGCTTCTTGACTACTATGGCAGCTGTCTCATATTTGGTTGGAAAGCCCTCATCCCATCCTGAAAAAGTATCTATAAAGACCAATAAGTATTTATAACCATATAGGCCTGGTTTTACCTCAGTGAAGTCTATTTCCCAGTTGGCTCCTGGTCAGGTTCCTCTTTCCTGGTGTCCTATTCTTGTGATTCTGCTCTTTGTGTTCACAAGCCAGATTGTGTGGCATCAACCTATGGCCTCTACTATCTTAGATTTAAGGCTGAAACTTTAAGATGTGCTCTCCTTAGAAGGTCTTGTATCTTCTTTTCTCCTAGGTGAGTACTCTGATGTATTTGCTGGACTAGTTGAATGGCAAAGTCTGGTGGGAGAATGATTCATTCATCTGGGGTCTTAAGCCATCCTTTTCTTTATAGGAATTTGTGCAGGTGTGTATTCTCTGAAGATCTTGGTCAGTGTAAGCTGACCATTCTGGCAGCATGGGTGCTACCAGCTTTGATGGTGAGACCAGCAAGGGTGATTTCCCTTGCTGATGTGTCTGCCCAGTTGTTTCCTCTTGAGATGGAATCCTCCCCTTTCTGGTGTCCTGGATGGTACATAATAGCTATTTCTCTGGGCAGCCATATGGTCCATAAGAGATTTAAAATCTCCTGGGTTTTTGATAGCCTTTCCTTCTGCAATTAATAACCCTCTTTCACCATACATGGTGCTATGAACAGGTACTGTGGCAA
Organism: Peromyscus aztecus; assembly: GCA_902168405.1. Classification (NCBI taxonomy): domain Eukaryota; kingdom Metazoa; phylum Chordata; class Mammalia; order Rodentia; family Cricetidae; genus Peromyscus; species Peromyscus aztecus. The sequence continues at coordinate 26,667 of CABHPQ010172901.1, forward strand.
ACACATATTGGTTATCAGTATAGATGTTAAGTCTCTTATCTTTTCCCAGCTATAATGCCTTGGTCAAAGCTATCAGTTCTGCCCTGTGAACTGATTTTCCAGGGAGCAGGACCTCTGCCCATATACCTCATCCTTGGTGGTGACTGCTGCCCCTGCATTCCTGACACATTCCTTGATGAAACTACTGTCATCAGTATACCATGTTACCTTAGCCCTCATCAGAGGGACATCCTTGAGGCCTGGTCTGCACCCATGGAAATGACTTAGGATGTCCACACAGTTGTGGAGAGGTTGGTCCAGGTCTAGTGGCAGGATGCAAGGCACTGTTGCAGGTGAATTGGATTCTATGTGGGTTTAAGAGCAGAGGCATCCCACATCAAGCATGGGCTAATCATTCCTGTAATAGATGGAAAGTTTACTTTTTCAAACCACAAGCCCTAAGTCATTAGCTTGGGCCTAGAAGTCCTAGAAGTTGTCCAAAAGGAGGCTAAGAGGAATTGGGGCAGAAGCTACTTGCCCCATCTCCTCTAAAATAAGAAAAGAGGTTAACAGACAAAACCAAACAACAACAGCATAGATACACAAGTATCTGTACAGTGCCTCTAACAAGATAAATTTTTCCTTACTGTGGAAACAGAAGCATAAGTTTTCCCAAACATAATACATCTTTTATAGGCTCTTTCAATTTAACAGTTTCTCAAGCAGTGGGAGGAGGGAACTTAGCTGGCCAGCAGCCAAGACCTTGACATTATCACAAAACCATAAATTATATCACAGTGAGTGAAGAACTAGGCTCAGAAGGAAGGAAGGAAGGAAGGAAGGAAGGAAGGAAGGAAGGAAGGAAGGGGAAGTGATGACTGGTGGGCATAGAGTATGCCCTTGGCAATTCTGCAAGAGAGATTGTTATACCCTCCAGCCAAACTCCAGATACTCTGTCCATCATTCACTGCAGCTTATCAATGTCAGGCAGTAATTCCCTGCCTGCATGAAAATGCCCTGCCTCCTATAGCCACATCCCTGCCCCTTGAAAGAGCCACAGATGGCTGCAGGACTCTCTAGTATGGCAGGGCAAATCATGTCCTTGCTATGAATTGGAGAGAAGGGGACAACAAAGGGGGGTGGCCCTTGCCATGCCTCTTCCTTCCCGGAAAAATGGGAAGGTTAGTAGACAGAAGCAAATAACAATGACATAGACAACCAAACACCGGTATGCCAGCACTGAGATTATGGCTTCTCTCACTGTTAAGCAAGCCCCATCTGACACACAGCCCCTCTTGCAGTTTTGCAAGCCCCACCTGGCAAGAGCAACCTGATAATCCCAGTTCAATCAAGGGGGTCTCAAAATCCCTATCATGGTGCAGTCAGAGATGTCTCTTGATCCATGTATGGTACAAATGCTCAGATGTCAGCAGTCTTGAGGGGACTTCCCAGCCAATGCAACAAATGTTAGGGTCCTGTAGAAGTACCACAGAAGACCGCCATTCACATATGCAATCAACAAGAGCATCGTTTATTCCAGCATGCTGGGGCTGTCCATTCCATACAAAGGAAAATGGTGATGACCCTGAGAGGAGTTTGCAGGCTCCTTTTAAGCATAGGCAAGGGGAGGTCCTAAGGCAGTTTGGTCATTGTAGACATGATTGGTTTAAGCGGTGGCAATCATATTAGTACAGTCTAATTGACTATGGGTAATCAGGGAATGGTTCAGGCTATAGCTTTTCGATTTTTGGGCAGGCCTGGACAGGTCACAGTCTTTGTCCTTATTTGGTCATTATCTTAGGCCAGAGTACATGAAGTTTTATTTGCTCATGGACTCTCATCCACTCTCCAGCCCTGGGAAGAGTGGACCTTGCAGGGCTATCAGTCTCTCTCAGGTAGCAATTTCTTTTCACACTGTTTCCATCATTCTCTCCTCTAACTTCCTCTTTCTGACACAGCCTGACCTTCTAGGCAAAAGGCCATGCTCCATTTGACAAGGCACGCAAGGTAGCCATAGCTACAGAGCAAGGTAATCACATGATCTAACTCAGAGGCACCCCATTAAGTCTAGGGGGCACTCACAGGAAGCCCCTTCCATCTGGTCTTGAGATCACTCTGTTGAAGGTATCAAGCACTTTCCACTGGCTATGAGAAGTTTGGCCAAGAATTCCTAGAATTCTCCATTAGCCACCATTAAATCAGCAGAAAGCCTCTTCCAAGCTTCTACTCACCCTGTGATTTCTTTCTTTTCTTTTTTTTTTTTTTTTTTTTTTTTTTC
>CABHPQ010172901.1:29023-41957 GCA_902168405.1 Peromyscus aztecus
TTCTATTCTGAGTAGTTGGATTTTGACCCATTTTTAACTTTTTCCAAGAACCGCCACGGATTCCAAATTGTATATACCCTTAATTCTGGTTGCAGGCTAATATTTTAAAAAGCTTGAATTTGGGGAAACTCCAAATTAGCTTCACTTGTTTGGCTCTTGGTCCAAATCTCGGCTCAATATACACTGGACAAATGGCCAGTGCTGGCTAGAATTTGGAAGTTTTGCTCTTAACTGATTTAGACAGTCCCATAAAATGGAATGGTAGATGGCTGTGGGGGACCAGTCTCCACCTTTTACAGAATTTCTAGGAGGAAGAGAGAGGAATAAGGAACTTGTAGATAGAATAATAGGCATAGCCAATGAGAGGAAAGACAGAAACACAGGATAACTTCAGGAGGACCTGGGTCAATACCCAAATGGCCCAGAACTTTATTCAAAAGGGCTTTTTATAACAATACCAAGGGGTGAGGCAAAAGACCTCCCCCTGAGAGATACAAAGTATAGACCCTTCCAAATACCTGGTACCCAGGCCTGTGGTCCAATCATCCTCTTATGCAGTCCTGCTGGGTAAAGCGGGCTCAGATCTCACTAGGAAACCTCTGTGGGCTCCACAGATCTCTTTTCTTAATATTTTAAATCTCAAGTAGAGGTACAGAGCTTAATTCTAGGCAGCTCTGACTCAGGTTCCCACTAAGAGCTTGTAAGTAGCTAGAATTACTACAGCAATCCCCATAGCTACCACACCCCCAGTGAAGTAGTAGAAGATGATAAAATGGAACATCATTTTTGAATGGGTCTAAGATGTCTATAGAAGCCTCAGCTGCACCAAGCCCTTTTTTGAATCAATAAACTCTTGATGCCACTGCATCAAACATAAAGACTCCCTTAGCTTCATCATTAACATTAACAGATTAATACAATTCTAACATAAATATTACTATACATAATTACAATTCTCTAAAACTTACATCCAAAAGCAAACTCTTAATAGAACCATTAATACTTTAAAAACTTCAGCAAAAAATCCAAAAATAATTTCTTAATAAAACTATACAAAACACAGTGTATATTAACACAACTTAACATTAGTCCACTCAAGGGGCAAGAAAATATTTTTTTATAATTAAATTAAGTAGATTGAGTAATATTAACTCCCCCCCTAATTCTTGGACCTGAGTAGAAAAAAAAGCAAATTTCTCCATTTAAACAGTTCCATTTTTAACACAAAACAGTTTGTGAATGACCACAGTTAATAGAGTCTATATGTGTAGGTAAAGTCAAAATTGTCCCATTGCAATGGAATCACTCCTGTCCATATCATTTCTTAAGTCCAAAAAGTTCAAAAAAATCAATTCTGGTACTAGTCTTCCAAATATGAAGAAATCCACAACCAAAAACTGTTTGCAGTTAACAATTCTAGTTCAAACAAGCATTGCCTAAACTTCACTCTCAGCAGCATTTGATGGCAGTCTTTCCTGAGGAACCTTGCCTCAGGAAAAAAGTTATTAGCTGGCTGGGGCAGAGTCCTTTCAAAAGAGACTTTCTTACAGCCAGCAAACAGAAACTACAAGGCTTTTGGCTCCTAGATTTCACAACTTTCACAGTCTCAGTCTGTCTGTGCCTCCCAGAACTGGTCCATTCCCAGGACCCCTGTGTCCTGGGGGCTTTCAATCTCCTCATGCCACATGAGCTCAAGGGGCCACCCCTGCTAGCGCTACCACTCTCAGCACCTGGGGTTCAGGAGGAAACCCAGCCATGGTCAGTTGTGGCTGCTGCACCCCTGGTTCCATTACTTTCTCTGCTGCGAGTCCTCCTCGGAGAGCACTGTCCTGCTTGCACAGCTGACTGCTGCCCCAGGGCAACTCCATGGTTCCAGCCTCATCCTGCCACTGAGAGCTTGGGCTGGCCTAGGTTCCAGCTTCTCTGCCATTCTACCTGAAGCACAGCTCTTACTTCTACAGCTCCCTGGGCTCCAGCATGTCTCAGCTGTGTGTCTGGCCACTAAAGTCACTTCTCCAACCAGGGCAGCAGTCTCCACTGCTCACTGCTGTTCACCATTAGCCTTTCCCATGGTGAGGCATCTCTGTTTTTCACTGCGGCTTCCTCTGTCTAGGCAGAAAGCTTGAGAACCCCACTACTTACACTGCATCTCCAGCTTCTGCCACCTGCACTGTGCTGATGTCCTGCAGGTCTCAGCTGCTGATGCCTGGCTGCTGCCAATCGTGCTGGCTCTGGCATCTGCTGTTGGTGGTGGCTTCTGGAGCTCCTAAAGCTGCTCAGACTGCCAAGCTCAGAGCCTACCATGGACACTGCTTTCTGCATCCCAGGTTCCACTTGTACTCAAGGAGGGAGGAACTACTCTACTCTAAATTAAACCCTCTATTAAACCTTCACTGTATCTCTAGACTTAAAGCCTATATTCTACCCTAATATATCTAAGCCTACATTTCTATGACTTACTTATACTACCATTTTTAAACCTAAATTAGTAGATAGAGATTGAAAGAGAAAGAGAGAAACTCAGAGAGATACTTGTTACAGCCTAACTTTAACTACTTTCTTATTTAGCTTAACTTGAACTACTCTACTTTATATTTAAAATTTTACTCCTCCCAAAAAGAATACCCCCACCTTCATTTTTACTACAATACCAGACATGTTCAACTGCTTCCCGCAGGGTACTTTGCTACTCTCATTTAACTTCCTCCTCATCCAAGTGCCTAGTTCTGGTGCCAACTGTGGGGGACCAGTCCCCACCTTTTACAGGGTTCCTAGGAGAAAGAGAGAGGAATAAGAAACTTGTAGATAGAATAATAGGCCTAGTCGATGAGAGGAAAGACAGAAACACAGGATAGCTTTGGAAGGACCTGGGTCAATACTCAAATGGCCCAGAACTTTATTCAAAAGGGCTTTTTATAACAATACCAAGGGGCAAGGCAATAGACCTTTCCCTGCTAGATACAACCAAGTGTGGACCCTTCCAAACATCTGGTACCCAGGCCTGTGGTCCAATCATCCTCTTATGCAGTCCTGATGGGTAAAGTAAGCTCAGATCTCCCTAGAAGACCTCTGTGGGCTCCCACAGCTGGCCAAGGCCCTGCCCTACATGACTCCCAGATCACTTTAATCTTTCTCATCCCTAACAATCACAACCCCAAGAGCCAGAATGTCTGCTTTTTCTATTTAACTTCCAAATTTGTATCTTTGCAATTCCTGAGATAGCATATGCCTTTGGTGCCTGCCTTTGTTTCTGCCTGACCAAGCCTAGATATATCTTTATAAGAGAGAAAAAATAATTGTTAAGCTTTTCACTCTGTCTTCCCCCATCTGCAGACACACACAAATTGGTTATGTAGATAACTGGACTCAGTCTTACAGAGATTATCTTTTGGCTAACAACAGAACAACCCAGGAAAATGGTTGCTTGAGAACAGCTAAGAGAAATTATTTTCAATAGAAGTTAAATTTATATATAAAATTTAAATGGCTAAATTTAGTCACAGATATTTAGCTGTCTGAATACTACCCCATCTCCTTGATTTTGTTAACTAAAGTGTTCCCCCATTCAAGGTCATAGATAACTTTCAATATTTGCTGAGATGTAAACTTTCTTATCTCAGGCTCTGGATGACCATTGGGAGTGTGGTTTTAAAGATCCACAAACTTTCAAGCAGGAAAAAGTTAGCTTACAATCTGTAACAAAGAAGGGTTAATAGTTAAAAGTCTATGTATAGGTAATCTTAATTTGCTACAGCATACCATATGTAACTTGGATTCAACTCTTGTTTAGGAAAATAGATGTTTTTGAAAGAAATGAGGAAGGTATTTTGTAGGCGCACCTTATCAGAATCTGGGCTCACCTTAAATAAATGGCAACCATGTGGCTTACTGCCACCTTAGTTGGCAACCTCATCAAGATGGAAGTTACCATGTGGTTGGCCACCATCTTGCCTAGTGTCCTCAAGAAGATGGAAGCAGCCATGTCTCTTAGCCATCACCTTTACTGATGTTATAAAGAAGGCAAGTGCCATGTGACTTTACCTCCATCTTGGTATACTGGGCCTCCAAGATGGTATCTTTTATTTTATTTCCATTAGACTAAGGAGGCAACACTAGACCTTCAAGATACTATAAAATGATCAGGAAAATGACGTTTCCATTCTCCATGTGGACTGTATTTATGGTTTAAAGTTTATTTTGATACTAAAGGATCTTTAATTCAAAAGTAATATATTTTTAGGGCTCAAAAATCTTAACAGGGATAAAATCCTAACATCCCCCAGGGTACCCAGGAGGTCTCTTCTACTTTCTCTTCTTAGGGAAATCCATGCATCCCCTTTTGGGCCCTCTTTGTTATCTAGCCTCTCTGGGGCTGTGGATTGTAAGTTGGTTATCTTCTATTTTACTCCTAATATCCACTTATGAGTGATTACATACCATGTTTGTCTTTCTGGGTCTGGGTTACCTCACTCGGGATGATTTTTTCTAGTTCCATCCATTTGCCTGCAAATTTCATGATGTCATTGTTCTTTACCACTAAGTAATACTCCATTCTTCAGTTGAGGGGCATCTAGGTTGTTTCCAGGTTCTGGCTACTATGAATAATGTTGCCTTGAGTTAGATTGAGCATAGGAGGAGGGTGGGCAGTGGGACAGAGTGGGAGAGTAACAAAAGAGACATCTTGATAGGGGGAACCATTTCAGGGTTAGGGAGAAACCTGGTACCAGGAAAATTCCCAGGAATCCACAAGGATGACCCCAGCTAAGACCCTTAGCAATAATGGAGAAGATGCCTGAATGGGCTATTTACTGTAATCAGATTGGTGATTACATTAGAGAGCCTTCATCCCTTAACTGATGGAAGCAGACACAGAGATCCACAGCCAAGCACTGGGCCTGTGGAATGACTCAGCCTTAACAAGCCTGAGGGCCAGCTGACCCAAACCAATAATAAGATACTACCTGAGAGCCAACCTGGGTCTGCCTATGGGCCTTAGCAACAGCAGCTGAGACATAATCTGGAAATGACCTGAACCAATGAGAGGCAGCCATGTCACACTAGCAGATGCATATTCTTCAGACCTTCCTGGGGCATGGTGGAGGGTATATAAGGCTTGCCTCTTCCTGAATAAACTGAGCTTGGTGTTTCAACATCCTTCCAGGGTCTGTGCCATTGACTCTGTGCCTACTTGCCCCCTCCCCCAAAGGGAACAGCACAGGACCCTGCCACATGGGCCAAGCTCCAGGAGTCCTCCTGAAGAAAGGTAGGAGGGATTGTATGAGCCAGGTCGGTCAAGGTCATGATGAGGGAACCTACAGAGAGAGCTGACCTAAGCTCCTGGGAGCACATGGACTATGGACCAACAATTAGGGAACCTGCATGGGACTGACCTAGGCCCTCTGCGTGTGCATGACAGTTGTGTAGCTTGGTCTGTTTGCAAGGCTCCTAGCAGTGAAATCAGGATCTGTCCCTTGTGCTTAGTTGGCATTTGGGAACCTTTTCCCCATGCTGTAATATCTAGTTCATCCTTGATGCAGGCAGAGGAGCTTGGTCCTACCTCAACTTGATGTGCCATGCTTTGTTCATGGGAGGTTTGTCCCTTTCTGAATGGAGGCAGAGGAGGAGTGGATGGGGAGGAGGGTAGATGGGAGGTGAGAGAGAGGGAATGTGAAGAGAGGAGGGAGGGGAAACTGTAGTCAGTATGTAAAATAAATGAAAAAAAGTTAATAAAATAAAATCCTAATATAAACTGTTAAAGATATTTAAAGCTTTTAAGTTAGTGATCAGTCACCTTATAAGTGATCAAATTTTTTTTCATGCACTCAGAACTCTTTGTAGTCAATCTAAGTAACTGTAATTCATTTACAGAGATAAGCTTGATGGGCAAGACCAATATATATGTCCCATTTATATCGTCTTCTGTATATGTTGTCAGTTATGCCTGAAGCAAGTAATTCAAAATTAATTTAAAGTGTGTTTAATGTAAAATAATATTCAAAATCAGATCTATTTTGAAAAACTGATTATAAAAATTGTATGCTTGAGTAAAATGGATGAAATTTATAAATACTTGCATGGTCTAACTAGGTCCCTTGGATGGAGCACAATCTTACCAGAGTAAGTTGCAACTCCAGCCTCATTACAGGACAATAAGGGAACTTGACCTGCCAGACACCTGTTGCTTCTGCCTCCAGCTGTGTATGCCTGACCAGATCTGACTGTGTTGGTCAGAGCAGACAAAGCAAAACAAAACACTCCTTATCCACAGGAAAAATGAATTACTTCTCATGTCTCAAATGACAGGGGGATGGATTCTCTTTCCCACTGGAGGACTTTAGTCTGCACCTAAATCCCAACTGTCTCAAATAGAGAGGCAAATGAGGATGTTGCCAGCAGTAGAACCTTGTACCTAACCCTACCACCTGATGGGAATGGGAGCTGCATGATAGTTCAGTTGGTCATGCCCTTTACCCTGGAATTGACTTCTTCCTCTTAGAAAGGCTAATTCCAGGGTTTATATTCTAAACACCATGTTCCCTGGTTAAAGGAGACACCAGATACTCTGACATCAAACTTGCAGCTTTGGAAAGTTTTTCAGAATACCTAAGTGGTGTCTTTGGAACTTTACTAGAAAATACTATAAAAATGACTCAATAGAATTCTATTTCTTTTGTAAACTATCAATTAGTTGCTGGATTTAACTGACTCATTTACAAAACTCCCAGGTACTCGTTCCTCATGCAGAATTCTGGTATGAACAAACAGCAAATTATAGTTGCCTTATTCTTCTACTTAACGTTGGTGCAAGGTCCAACCAGGTGTACAGTTGCATTTAACCTTATGTTAAGTTTATATTTTAACCTTATAGTAACTTACCTTAAGTTTGATGTAAGATTTTTCATTGACTTTGTCTGTTAATGTTCCCCACAAGGCTGTGTAATTATTACCTCCTGACTGATGTTCTGGATCTTTGCCAACTGTTACATTTTAGCATGGCCCCTCCCATGACTGCTGCCCTTCCCCTTGTCAACATTTTGTCAGCTTGAAGCTTGAAGCAGTTGTACAGAGATTGGTGCCCCAACCCCTGAAAGTAGTTTGGGTGACCTCTGAAAGGGGACTAATGAGCCATGAGCCATCCAACTCATCACTCTTTTTGCCACTCTGGGCATTGTGTTCAAGGCTCAGAACTAAAACAGTTTAACAGAAGCCTTCTTTGCATCAGTTAACCTTTCTGTCACAACAGCTCTCAAAAATCTTTAAAAAAAATTCAATTCAGCTTAACATCCTTCAAAAACAACTCCATTCTTTGGCTGCTGCAATACTCCAAGACTAGATCCGACTACACCAAGGGTGGAATTTGTGCCCTCCTTCACAAGCAATGCTGCTTTCATACCAACAAACCCTAACTGGTTTGAGATGGGGGCCTAGACATCAAAATTCAACCAGAAGCCTCTTCCAGTGTATGGACTTTTGGATTCCTCCCACTCTGGCTTTTCCCCCTTCTTTCCACCTTACTATCTATATCCCCTTAGAGTGTGGAATGATAGTTTCTTGTTACAAGACTACACTTGCCAGCTTCCCTTGCAGCTAGGCAAGGCAATTCCAGAAGGGAGGGACTTCAGGAAGAAATGTAAGCTATATGTCACAGCCATCTTTTTCTACAGGTAGCCCCAACCATTCATGTGGTGTGATAGTATGTCCCTTTGCCATGTATGCCAATAAATATGGTTCCACCACCCTAAGATCAGATACCTCTCTCTTCCTGCCTCTTCTCTTTTAGCCACTTCAGAAATCATGTCTTGATACAAGGATAGTACAAGCATAGTAGGAAACAAGGGTAGAACCCTCTCTCTCTTTCACACCTATGGGCATTGGTTTTGCTGTTGTTGTCCCCAACAGAGTCTGAGTTGTATCAAGTGGCAGAAATATGAATGCCACTGAACTCCATGTTCCTGTTGTGCAGCTTTTTCCAACAGAGTCTGACTCCTTCCTTACACCCTCTGATTGACTACCTACTTCCCACAGAAGTCACCAGTTGAATCACATGGCCCACCCACTACTTACCTGTGCCAGGGTATCTACCATGGAGCACATGATGGAAACAACTATTCAAGACCAAACAAAAAGAGGTCACCATGTAGGGACATAGTACAAGGAGTTTAAAGTTAAAAACTATTTTTAGAACTAGAGGCACTTTGCTATATACATTTAAAGTGTGTTTTTAATGTGCAATAATTCTATGTATAAAAGTCAGTAACACGAGTTTAAATCACCAAATACTATCTCAACCTGTCTTTGAAGCCTTGCCTACAGAGGTGACTTCGTGGAACAGATACCAAAAAGCCATGAAGGAGATTTAGGAGTCAGAACTGGCTCTGCACTAGTTTTCTGGGCTAGCTTAAGCAAGTTATGTAACCTTGACCATTTCTTCCCCTCTAGCATCAAGTCCAAATTAGTTAGCCTCACCATATTCTTGCACCCACCATCTTTACAGACTCATTTCTTCTCCCCTCCCATACCTGACATCTTAGATTCTAACCTCAGACTCTACCTATTACTCCTGGGCTAAGAATGCATGTTTTGCTGTCAGTCTTTGTGTTGATTTGTCTAGATTTGTACAGTTGGCCTCATCTCCCCCCCCCCCAAAAAAAAAAACCCTGACAGAGCCTAATCAAGGGCCTGCTTGGCTGGAGAATCAGTCCAAGTGTGTTTACAGCTGACACTTGGCCATCTATGTGCCTTGGCTCTGTCTGCAGCACCTTTATCATGGCTTCTGCTGCCCTTTTCCAGGTCTCCCTCACCCAGGAGTTCATGTTTAAAGGTAGATGAAGAAAGAGAGAGAATAAAGTTTTTTTTAAGACTAATTTTATTTTTATTTATTTGTATGTATGCCTTGGTGTGTGTGTGTGTGTGTGTGTGTGTGTGTGTGTGTATGACACTTGTGTTTGGGTCCCCTCAGAAAGCATAAGAAGGTATTATATCCCTTGTAGTTACAGTTACTGGGGTCTAAACTCAGGTGAGAGGAAAGTTCCTAAAGTGAGATTGCATCACTTCTTGCAGTGGTTTGGAGAGGAAACTTGGAATGAGACTGTCTGGTTTCAAGTCCTAACATGATCAATTGTCACATGAGTTCCTATTCCTCACTTACCTGTCACTCAAAGTCCTCACTTATAAACCAGGCATGCCTCTATTACTATGCCTCCTGGTTTGTGTGAGGGTTGCTGAGTTAATACATATGAAATGCTGGGCAGAGCTTGAAAAAGCAAGTTCTCAGCACATTTTAGCTCCCTGCACACTGGTCTGGATATACAATTGGAATAAGTGTTCACAGATTGTACACACACACACATACGCATACACACACACACATGCACACACACACACACACACACACACACACACACACACACACACACACCGAGGAAAGAATAATTTTCTCACAAAAGAAAAGGCCACAAGGAGGTACTCTGTGCTTATTCTGCTGCAGTATTTCCCAAGTCACACTCCATCTTCAGAGGCAGTTGCAAATGGAACTTAGAAGATGCATACAGATGGCTGTTCTGTTGTTGGTACAGGTGACCTCTCTGTAGGATACCTTCTGGGATCACCTTGAAGTATGTAAGTGTCATCAGTCTGAGGGGACCTGGAGCTTCTGCGATACCTTCTCAGATATAGCCAAGTGCACCACAGTGGAATGACCTCATTTACAAGATGAAGCTGACCACTCACCACTCACCACTGTCACCACTCTAGAAGTCATGGGACCTGGGAGGATGGAACAGATAAAAAATACAGACTAAAGTCTCATGCAATAGCCAACTTTATTCAAAGAATCAGATTTATTCTCTGGGAGTTAAGAAAAATAACGTGAGTATTTTCTCATGAGTACTAGCTGTATACAATCACAAGGACAAGCTGAACATGGCAAAAACATGTTTTTCCATAGAGGATAGTTTAAATATTTAATTGAATAGCAACAACAAGCAATAATGAGTAATCTGAAGTAAACTCACTCCTATCCACTATATCTGGGAAGAGCATGAAACACACACATTCCAAGAACAATTCTGTGTTTTGAAGAAACTGTATTCACAAAATTCTCATCTTGTTTTCTTGGAGTGTTCTCACAAGCACTCAGAATTCTTCTCACAGGACTCCATTCCTGGGCCGTTTTGACACACTTTGTGTCTGTCTGCAGAGGAACTGGCCCCAAACCTTGACAAATCACTTTGACTTTATTGAGTCATACACTTTGAATTGATTGTCTTTAATTGAGATACAAAAACAGATGGAAAATACGTGCAAAATTTTAAGTTGCTAGAAAGATGTTTTTCAATTTCTGACAACTTTTTATTTTCTAGATCAGCTCAACTTTAATGGCTTTCTCTAAGAAAAAATACCAAGACAAGGACAAGGCCACATTTGTTTTAATTTCTCAATGCCATACATCTTCACATCACTTGATGATGCCAGTTCCTAGTCATTCTTCAGTGATTCATGTGTTATATGTTGCAGACATCATAAAAGACATATTTCCATAAATAATAGAGTACACAGGGAATCTGTAGCATAGTATACTAGGAAAGAAGGTGGCTTCAGTGTACTTCTGAGACAACTATAAATCTTCAAGGCCTGCTTTTTAAATGATCTTTGATTATTCTGACAATCATTATGTTCCCCCCATTATTTCTTAACTGTTTGAAACTTTTTATATATACCCAAAATAAGAGAGTATGATAAGTGCAAGACTTCCATTCTATTGTAAGAGACTCTAGCACACAGGCCTTCTTTTTTTCTTTGATCATATGCTAATGTTACCCATAACAACAACAACAAAAAAAGCAGTTTCTCATTATCATTTAATATGTACTATGCATGTGTTTCCCCAGAAGTCTCAAAAATATTTTTGGGGGGGTTTTATCAAATCACAATCAAAGCAGGGATCTTAGGGTGAATGTGGTCATTTCACCTCTTGAATGTCTCTTAAATCTTTTATTGATGTATATAAGAATCACTCTGTTACTGTACAGTTCCACAAGTTCTGGCACATATATAAATTTGTATAATCACCAACATGAGACAGCTGCATCATTACAGAAAACAAGTCCCTCTTGCTGCATCCTGGTGTTGAGTCCCCTGTAGTAGCTACTGAGCTTGTCTCTGCCCTGTAACCTTAACTGTGCCTCTGTGTCATATATTTCTGAGCATACTCCATTATTTGGTTGCACAACTTGTTTATATACTGACCATCTGAAAAACACTTGGGTTATTTCCATTTTGTGGAGAATTACAAACTCTTACACACAGGTTTTTAGGTGAATGTTTTCTTTTTCTCCTTGGGTAAATTCTCAAGAGCAAACTTGCTGATACATAGGGTGAATACATGTTCAACATTTTTTTATAAATGACCAAATTATTTGCTAAAGTGATTATACACTTTTGCATTTCCACCCAAAAATGAACATTTTTCTAGTAGTTTTGAGTACTTGCTAAGATTTTGTATTGTCACTTTAATTGACGTGCTATTCAGGATGTTAGGATAGTTTATATGCCATTGGATTACAATATCTGCTGAAATATCTTTTAAGCCTATCACTCATTTGAATTTTAAATTAACAAAAAAATTTAAGCTGGACTAGGTTTTGTTTTGTTTTTCATATCTATGAGCTTTCAATGCTTTCATATATTCTGTATACACATTACTTGATAGATTTACATACGTTTTCTCCTACTTGGTAACTTGTCCTTTTCATTTTCTTAAGGATATCTTCCACAAAGTCAAGGACGCTCATTTGGACAATCAATTTATAATGTGTATCTTTTTTATGCATCTTACCTTTGGTGTCATAGCTAAGAACACTTTGTCTGACAAAGTTATAGCGATGTGTCCCACTCATCCAATAACAGCTTTGCAGCTTTCCATTTTTTTATGTAGGTCCATGATTTTTTTGAATTGATTTTTGTATAAACTCCAGTGTGTTTATATGATTCCAGGTTTCCTTTTTATGTACTGATGTCTGAGTATTCTGGCACAACATGCTAGAAGGCCTTTCTCCAACCATGAATCATCTTGGAGCCTTATAAAAACCAATTGCCTGCATTTGTGCAGCTGTGTCTCTGGAGGAGGTGTTCTGTCCATTAAGCAGGCTATGCATATCGTTTCACCAATCTGCAGTGCTGCAAGTCCTGCAGCTTCAGAGTTAGCCCTGGAACAGGTCAGTGGGTCCCTATCCTAGTTGTCTCTTAAAAAACTGACTAGCCCTGCTGATCTCTTTGGCATTTTGTTTGAATTTTAGATTCATTATATGAATATGTGTAAGGAATCTTTTCCATATTTTATTTGGGATTAAAGTGAATTTGGAGATAATCTATGGGAGAATTAGTATAACGTGTGATAGTAACTTTGATGCGTAAACACATCTGTATCACATCTCTACATTTATCTATATTTTCTTAAAATTCTTTTAGCATCACTTGACAGTTTCAATGTAAGTGTGGAATGTATTTTGTTATATTTATTTCTAAATATTTTGTTTTTAGTATTACTATAAATAAGACTGTTTATATTTCAATTTTTTTAGTTATTGTACCACACACATAAGTAAATGAATTCATACATAAACAGTTGCAATTGATTGTATTTATATAATAGCTGTATTGTGTGATCTGCTAAACTCAATTATTAGTTTTCGGGCCTTTAAAAATAGGTTCCGATCATCCTCGGAGGCCCCCGCCACTTCCTGAGACTTAGAGACCGGCCCCCAGCTCCCATCCTGCCCCGGACTTCCCTTCTGAACAAAGATCCCCTGCAGGCTCCAAGCCCTGCCCCCAAGTCCATCATCCCCGGAGACCCCCACCACTTCCTGAGACTTAGAGACCGGCCCCCAGCTCCCATCCTGCCCTGGACTTCTCTTCTGGACGAAGGTGAGTGCCC
>CABHPQ010172902.1:0-10157 GCA_902168405.1 Peromyscus aztecus
GTGTATGTGTATGTGTGTATGTGTGTATAAAATGATATATATAAATACAATATATATTGTATTTGCTTTTATGAAAGGTATTGGTGTATAGTTATCTTTTCTTATAAGTATTCTCCCTGATTTTATCCTCTGGAAGAGATTTTTTTTTTAAGTAAGTAGGATATTTCCTTTAAGTGTTTGATATAATTCAGACATAAACCCATCTGGGCTTGGTACTCTGTTGTTGAAGCTTATTAATTATTGACTCAGATCCTTTGGTGGGTAGGGAGTAGGCCTCTTTTGAACATCTGATTCTCCTTGTATGAGCTTTGACAGAGTGTATCTTTCAGTAAACCTCCATTCCATTTCATCCATGGTATCAAATTTGTGGGCATACGAATGTTCCTTGATTATATTTTTAAATTTAGTGATCTATTTTAATTGTAGTGATCTTCTTAACTCATCTTTCTAAAGGAAAACCTTTATCAGAAGAGCAAGTTTTTGTTTTATTTTTAAATTTAACGCAGTCTTTTGGATAAGAATAGATGTCCTATGTGTGTGGAGTTTCATGTGGGGGTGGATGGGAGGGGGAGAGGGGAGGTATGTATTTATGTATTGCTCATGTGAGTCGGTTCACATGTGTGCAAGTGTGTGTGTATGTGGAAGCTAAAGATTGATGTTGGGTTCCTTTCAAGACATCCCTCACCTTATTTTTTGAGACAGGGTCTCTTGGTGAACCTGAAACTCATTAATTTGGTTAGCTATATGGCCAGTGAGCTCTAGGGATCTGCCCGTTTCCACCCCACCCACCGTGCTGGGGCTAAAGATGTTTGTCACCACTCCTGGCTTTTCCCACAGGAGCTAGGGATCTGAACTCATATCTTCATGGTTTGCCAATGGGACCCTCTCTGCCTCACCCCTTTATCTTGATATCGCTCCTTCCTGAAGGGGTGGTGTATTCCATTTGGAGTTTCATCCTTGAGAACGCAGGTCTTAAGTATCACATGCCTTCTCTTGAGAGCTCTGTGGCTTCCTCCAAATTCCGAAGTTTTATAAACTTCAACTATTCTCTTTTGTTCCCTAGTTCTGGAAGTGATGATGTTCTTGAAGTCACTACCTTTCATTGTTTACTTATTTATATCTGACAGGGTCTTACGATCCAGCTCTGGCCGAACCAGAACTTACCATGTCACCCAAGCTGGCTACAAACTCATTGAAATCTTCCTGTCCAACTAGTACGCGCTGGGATTACTGGAGTGAGCCACAGAGGCTCACAGTTGCTGCATATGAAACATCTTCTCTGCCCTTTCCCATTGCTACTTAGGCCTAGACACTTTATTTTTGCCTAGAGAATTTTATGCCTAGACAATACATTCTCTTTATTCAGATGACTGGTATAGTTCCTATCCTGAAGGATACAGATGTGTGTAGGAGCTAAGCCTTTCTATTTTCTTATATTCAATTTGGCAGGAAGATATTTACTCCTGTCTGAGGACCTGTGAATGATTTGCAAGAAACAAATGCAGATGAATTCATAGCAAGCCATTTGTTCGATTAGAAAGAAAAGCAGAAGTCAGTGAGCAGCAGAGCAGAGTGTATTTGCATCAGCAGCATTCTCCACAACCGAGCAGCGTGGTCCAAAGCCTGCCTCTGTTTTTACCACAGTCTGCAAGCCAGGAAATCCCCGAACACCACCACTACCGTCAAACAAGCTGCAGAGCCCGAGGATGGATTTCCTGGAAAGATGACAAATGGATGTTTTCACAAGCACCAAGTGCTTACTGTAGGACTTTCTGAGAGGCGAAATGTCAAAAGGTTATTGTTTGGGCTTGAGGAGAGACGTGGGAAGGTATTCCAGCGGGGAGAGAACGTGGCCTGACAGTTCTTTCTGGGAAGATCCGGGAGCTGCCTGCAGGACGAAGGAGGAGCAGCCTGAGGACACATTCTGAACAGTTTGAAGTCGAAGTTGCCTCTGTGAGAATAAGAGAGGCCTGCTAGAAAGACAGGGAAATTAAGGTATGTGAGTCTGGCGGAAGCCTCTCACTAGCTGAGAATCAGGAATTCCAGCACAATTAACATCAGCAATTAAGCTTTCTTACACTGTGGGACCATAGTGTGTGGGGACAAATGCAGTAAGTCCTGAGTGCACGTGGGTTGCTGACGTGAGCTCGGCCACGTGAAGGACCCCAGTCCCTTAGACCAATGGGAATGGCAAAGTGCTGTGCCCCCCCCCTCGCCCCCCCCCCACCCTCAGGTGACCACAGCTTTCTTCTTCCAGATGTTTACACCCTGAGACCTCTCCTCTACAGAGACATCTCCCCCCCCCCCCCAAAAAAATTGCCCCATCCTCCTCCTTCAGCTGTATACAATAAACCCACCTCCTCAATTCAGATGTGTGACATAAACCTGCTGAGGTCCAGGCTGCGGCGGGTGTGCCTCCGTCAGAGCGCATAGCCCGCCCGGTCCCAGCTGTTCTGCACATGTGTGTATGTGCCTGTCCTTCATTCTCCTGTGGCCCTGCTCAGGTCAACACCTAAAGCCTTGCGGGTCTCAGCAATAGGCCTTTCATATAAAGACATGTTCAGAGAAGAAGGTTAAAATATGACTTATGCTGACGTGCCTGAGTGTATGTGACCTGCACATGGGACCTTACTCCTTTCCCAAATAGAAACTGGAGAGTCCCGTCGGATCTCACAAATGAGACCCTGTAAACTGTTGTTTACACGGACAGCTCCTAACTCCCGCACTACTCTGACGGTCTGCAGTTCCCTTACTAACCACAATCCTCTGGTGCACCTCAGGAACGACCCTGTGGTCTCATTTAAGCTCCTTAGCAACCCTTAAAGATAACAACTTCCAAACCCAACAAAATCTTACATATAGTTATTGTAAGGACAATGAAATACACCTTTTTTTTTTTTTGGTTGTTTAAGAATGAAAATGTGGAAGTTTGAATGTAATTGGCCCCTATAAGCTCATAGGGGGTGGCACTATTAGGAGGTGTGGCCTTGTTGAAGTAGGTGTGGCCTTGTTAGAGGAAGTGTGTCACTGTGAGGGCAGGCTTTGAGGTTTCCCATGTTCAAGGTATGTCCAGTTCAGACCACTTCCTGTTGTCTGTGGGTCAAGATGTAAGACTCTCAGCTCCTTCTCCAGCACCATGTCTGTCTGCATGCCACCATGTCACACCATGACAATAATGGACTAAACCTCTGAAACTATAAGCCAGCCCCAATTAAATGTTTTCCTTTTTAAGAGTTACTGGGGTCATGGTATCTCTTCACAGCAATAGAAACCCTAACTAAGACAGAACTATAGCTTTAAAATATTGATTTTAATTTTTAAAAGTTTTATTTTATATATATGGATGATTTGCCTGTATTTATGTCTGTGCACCACATTCATGCCTTGCACCCATGATGCCAGAAGAGGGCATCAGATCCCCTGGAGCTGGAGTTACAGACAGTTGTGAAGTGCTATGTGGGTGCTGGGAATCCAACCAGGTCTTCTGCAAGAGCAGTTGGTTCTCTTAACTGCTGAGCCACTTCTCCAGCCCATTATATTATTTTTAATGATTCATATGTGTGTGTCTGTGGGTTCATGCTCTGTGAGTGTGAGTACCTGCAGAGGCTGGAGGTGTCAGAGTCCCTGAAGCTGGATTTACAGGAGGTCACAAGTTGCCCAACATGGATGTTAGGAAACCAACTTGAGTCTTTTGCAAAAGCAGTACATGCTCCTAACCACTGAGCCATCCATCTCTTTGGTCCCCACACTTGAGTATATCTTAGTCTTTTCCTGAGCACCCCTCTTTTTAAAAGTCTCTGTGCTTAAATCTATGTTGAAAATCCCTTAAATAAACACAAACTTGGCTTAATACTGGTTAATCCTGAAATTCCTTCCTGTGTAGAAGTTAAGGTTCTTACTTGACCTAAGAAGTCTCTAAACAGAATTCCTTGGGCTTCTGTGTTGGAGCAGCATGGGCTGTGTCTCTGGTCTGCCTCCATCACTGACATAGCCGTTTAGGTTTTTTTTTTTTTTTTAAGTCTCTTATATGGCTTTAAATTAAAAGCACGTGGTATTGTACAGTTATTGAAGTGTAGGTGGACACAGACTGTTGAGGGCTGTACACCCTCTGGATTTGTTTAGGAC
This sequence comes from Peromyscus aztecus, assembly GCA_902168405.1. Taxonomy (NCBI): domain Eukaryota; kingdom Metazoa; phylum Chordata; class Mammalia; order Rodentia; family Cricetidae; genus Peromyscus; species Peromyscus aztecus. The sequence goes on from CABHPQ010172902.1 coordinate 4,126, forward strand.
ATCTCAGTTTGGAAAGGAAGGCTCAAACAGCCTTAGACTCACCAGTTGGTCCCTGGCTTGAGTGCAAACTCACTTTGTTTTCCTGAAATTTAGAGTGTTCCTTCATCACGGGAATAGATTGTGCAGCGCTACCTCGGGACAGAGTTTGTAGAGAGAGCTCTCTGCTTATGTGCTTCAAACCTAGCAGAGTATCCCTTATTTGTTGGAAATTACCCCCTTCTTACCTTACCTTCTTCCAATAGGGGGTGTTTCAATATCAACGACAAATAGAAGCAATCAAATGATCTTAAGTCTTTTTGACAATTGTGATCATAAGAAACGCAACTCAGCCACTGAGCTCTAGTTGGTTTAAAAGGCATTGAGCACCCAAGGAAATTAAGCCTGTTGATGTTTTAGTATTGGGACCAGCAAGACCTCCCTCTAATCTCTGATTGCCTCATCCACACAGGCCTCCTAATTACCTCCCTTTTTTGTTCTTGTTCAAATGGAAACTGACTCCCAAGACACCAGTGCTCTGAATATAATCTGTGATTGACAATTAATGTGTAATGTATAATTAATATGCCAACTGTAGCATTAAAGTGGGATATAAATTGACCAATATCATTATAAGGAATTCATGTTTTATTTATAGTGGCAAAATACTAGCTGTAAATAATAGGATGTTATTTATTTCTTAGAACAACAGAGAAAGGAGGGAGATAGAGGATCCAAATTGTAATAAATAAATCAAAATGATAAATATTTAAACAATACAACAGAAAGCAAAGAACATTAGAGAGAGAAAAAGTGGTGAAAAAAATAAAGAACAAACTGGGCATGGTGGTACACATGTTTAATCCCAGCCCTCGGGAGCCAGAGGCAGGTGTATCTCCGTGAGTGCAAGACTAGCCTGGTCTACATCATGAGACCCTATCTCAAAAAAGCCCCAACAAAAATAAACTCACAAAGAAACAAAAATTGAGGTAACAAATAATAAAGTGGATGGCCTAAATCTAACCATATCAAAACTTAGGCTAAATGTAAATGTTCTAAAATAAAGACAGAGCTCGTCCGATCACTCAACAAGCAAGGAAGGGATGTTGCTAGAGTTTTCCTGCCTGGCCCACAGTCAGGATAAATCTCTTTCACCTGCCAGTCCCACAGCCGCTCAGACCCAACTAAGTAAACACAGAGACTTATGTTGCTTACAAACTGTATGGCCGTGGCAGGCTTCTTGCTAACTGTCCTTATAGCTTAAATTAATTCATTTCTATAAATCTATACCTTGCCACATGACTCGTGGCATACCGGTATCTTTACATGCTGCTTGTCCTGGCGGTGGCTGGCAGTGACTCCCTCTGCCTTCCTGTTCTTTTTATTCTCTCTGTTAGTCCCGCCTATACTTCCTGCCTAGCCACTGGCCAATCAGTGTTTTATTAGCAACACATTTGCCATACAGAACATCCCACAGCAAAGGGAGACCAAATAGATTCTCTCCTCAAGAACCTTGCTTCACAGAGTGTTGTGAAACACTGTTCTCGGGGCATAACATAGCTGTTACCATCTTAGTCAGGGCAGCTGGATTACCTAAGGGAGAGCCTCAAGAAGAGGGCCCTTCTGATGTTCTCTCATAGACGGAGGGGCTGGGGAAGGTCATGTGAAATTCTAGCCACTGCTCCCTCTGTGCCCTCTCTACAGTTCTATCTAATTCTGCCCCAGCTGTTTGTGGTCTCAGGAGGGGCTGCCATAGAAGATGATGATAGGCGATATGGAGGATAGGTTAATTGAAGGAGGGATGCCACCTTTGAAGCTTTTGGGAAGGAGGGATGCCACCTTTGAAGCTTTTGGGAAGGAGGGATGCCACCTTTGAAGCTTTTGGGAAGGAAGGATGCCACCTTTGAAGCTTTTGGGAAGGAAGGATGCCACCTTTGAAGCTTTTGGGAGGTCATCATACTGGCTGAGGTAGGATTTTTTGGTGCTATGACTGTTCCTGAGTCACACATGCTCTTAGCCACACTTCTGTAAATAAGCCAATAAACTTATCGGTCCATCACAGTGGCTTTGAGAGGAGTCTTCTCTTGGGTCTGTTGTTGGTGTCCTATCTGGGCCGATTAGACAATTGCTCAGGTCTCCCCGGGAGAAGTCACATAACATGTGGGTATAAGTAAAAGAGTAGACGGATACACACCATTCAAGCAGTCATCCAAAGATATATGGAGCGGCATACCTACCTAACACAAGGAGGATCTCAGAGTGTAGACAATTACCAAGTTGATAAAGAGAACGGGCACAAGCTGGAAAGAGAATCAATTCACCAATAGGCTTTTACAGTCCCCAGTGTGTGTGTGATGAACACCAGAGTTTCAAAATGCATAGAGCAAAAGCTGACAGACTTGAAAGGAGAAAGAACTGTGTCTACTCTTGTGATAGTAGACTTTAACATTTGTCTCTTGGGAATAGGGGGACTAAGAGGCAGAAACTCAGTAAGAATACGAAAACCATCAACCTATACCATAAACCAGCTGCCTTTGCCTAACAGCACAGAAGACAACCACGCTTTCATCAGGCTAGACCAAATCCTCAGCCATAAAGCACATCATAACACATTTAAAATAATTGAAATAAAGTACATTTTCTCACTGCAGAGTTAAGTTAGGAACCAGTACAGAAAGGTATCTAGGGACTCTCTAAATACCGCACTTTGAAATAACGTCCATCAAAGTTATCTTAAGGAACGTTATATTTTGAACTGAATGAAAGTGACAACGTGGGGCTGGTGAGATGACTCAGTTGCTGACGATGACTGCCTCCAAACCTGGTGACCCGAGTGTGGTCCCACATCGTGGATGGAGAGAGCGGACTCTCTCAAGTTGTTCTCTGACCTTCCTGCCCTCTCCCTTCCCATACACCTCATGCCTCCCCACTCCTCCCTAGCACTGCAAAACACACGCTCTTGTGAGCATGTAAGCAACATGAGTATGCAAATTATTTAAAAAGGGTTTTCCTGTGTGATTTTGAATAAATGCAGTATTTGAAGCAAGTAAACAGGAAGGTAAAGGAATGGGGCAATGGGAGTCTGAAGCGGGATCACATAGGGCTGGCTTCTATCCAGTCCTACACTTCCATTATTTTCCTCTGTCTGTCTGTCTCTCTCTCTCTTTCACACACACACACACACACACACACACACACACACACGCACACACACACACACACACAGTAATAATAAATAGAAAAAATGTAAGCTAATAATAAAAATAATAAAATAAATAAATAAAAACAATAAAAGAAAATGAAAACAGCGAGCTGTTTCGAATCGGGCAAACCTTCGCTCAGAGTGAATCTGCAGTGTTGAAAGTGTGTGTCCTACAAGGAAAGAGGAAAGCCTCTCAGTCTTGTGGGTCACTAACCTGTCCGCCATAGGAAACCGGCAATAGAAGAGCAAGTTAGACATAAAGATGCAGGGGGAGATTGTTTTTGAAACAATAAATTGGTTAGTGCGATCACCGGCTAAGAAGGGACGGCATAAAGACAAGAGCAGAAGTCGGTAACCCTGAAAACAGTGAACAAAACCAGCAGTGGCGACACTCTCCGGAAGCCGACACCTACCCTAGCTTTCCTCAGACTTCATCTACCCAAACTCGGAAAGGCAAAACCTGCATGCTCTCCGTCATGCGCAGATCCTAGCAGACAATACATACATGTATACACATAAAAAGGGCTAAGTGTGGCTAAAACCTTGCAGATAAAAATTTCTGAAAAGAGGCTGCAGCTGGCTGTGAATGCAAACTCCTGGAAGGGATCTGTCTGCCGAGATGGGGGCGGGGCGGGGCAGTCAAAGAATGATTACCCAGCCCCCCTCCCCAACCCACCCCCATCTCGTGGTACCTGCCTCTCTGATGTACCTACTAATGCATCTTAAACTTGCCTTGATTTATGACTTTCTCTCTCCTGTAAAACTATGAACACTTCCCAAAACTGCCTCCACACTGGAACACGGAATTTGGGGTAACCTAAATCTGTGTTCCCAGGCCATGGTCGTTCAAAATGGTTCATCTATTAGTCCCTTTAAGATGAGGGCTGGGGTTTGTTCGTTTTTTATGTCAACAGTCAACCGTCTAAAAATCTAGAAAGGAGACCGAGAGAGTAATATTAGATGATAGGATGGATGGATGGCTAGTTGGCAAAAGGATATTCCTAACTGTTAACTCCCAGTAGCCCGGCTGGAGGCCCCATATTCCCTCTTCTTTGTACTTTGGTGCGACTGTCAAGCCCAGTTATGGCTTATGGGATGTGAGCAGAAATGCTTCTGGAAGCTTGTGGAGCAGAGCAAACCTATCCTCTATTTTATTTATGTATAACTAACTCCCACTTCCAAATACAGAAACCGCGCCGTATTCACCCCGCTCGTCTGCCTTGCCATTCTACTCTTTGGACCTATTTAATCCAAACCTATTTCTACCCTTTGTTTCCTTTCTCTTCTCCTCCTTCTCTTTCTTTCTTTCTTTCTTTCTTTTTTTTTTTTAACTCCTAGCTTGATATTAAACCCATTTGTTGGCGTTCACACTTTTGTGTCTTTGTGGCCTTAGATCACAAAACCAAAATCAGGGCTAAGGAATTTGGAATGGGCACAGTGAGTATCCAGCAGCTTGGGACGGATAGTGATGACTTACAGTGCATTTGGTTTCTGAATCTTCCTTTCCTCCTTTTGAGTATATCACAACGTATTCCTACTGCTTGCTTTTATCTGTTTTGTTTTAAATTTTCAGTTCTAGGCATTGAACCTAGGACAGTGAGTACAGTAGGCAAGTGTTCCACCACAGAGCTACATCCCAACCCTGGCTTTATCATTTATAACTGACAAGTCCACACATTATGATATAGAGCTGGGATGAGCCTTGAATGCTTTCCTTACTGTTTTTTTTTTTTTAATTCCTATTAGAATCGATAAAACCTAGTTGCTGGATTTGCATCATATTCAACCAAGCTTTACCACTCATTTACAAAACAGCATCATTAAAACATTGAATTTTCCATCTTTATTTGTGGAAATTAACTTTTACAAACCAAGGAAAATAAAATTCCACCTGATACAACAGTGATTATAATTTAAATTATCCATCAGCCTTTACTTGCAGGCACAAATTATTTAATATGAGTTAAATAAAATTGTTTCCCTCGTGTTTATCCCCCAGTGATTTGTTGAAGGCTTTATTCTCACTTTTCAAAACAAAGACTTGAATAGACCTTCTAAGATAGTCTTCGGGTTTTACCTTGTAGGAATTTCCCAGACTCCCTTTCTGTGCCAGAAGAAAAATACAGCCTGCCCAGGTGCTGTGAAAAAGGAAGGGGGAACAATGGAGGTGGGGGTATGACTGGAGGGGGGGTGGGGCAGAGGGAGGGGTGGGAGGAGGGATAACTAACAATAAGGGTGATTCCCAAAGCCATATGGAAACACACTGCCTTATAAACTTCCTAAAAGATGGGCTTTAAATGTAGCTGCTTTATATGGTGACAATGTTCCTTCCTGAAGCTACAGGTTATCAATAAAATGTCCAGTGCCAGGCATGCAATACCTGAGGTCAGTCTAGAGGCCCCTGAAACAATGCAGGCTATTGACATTGCTCTTGGTTTCCCTCCAGAATGCTGGTAGGTCCCTATTTCTGCAGACACCACACAGTCTGTTTACATGATATAGAGAAACCAAGCTGCTACACATGGTTAGCATGATGTGGACTCAGAGTTATTTAAAGAAGAAGGAGAAGGAGAAGAAAAGGAGAAGGAAGAAGAAGAGGTTATCAAGTTGGAGCGTCTGGAAGGAATTGAAGGGTTATCAAGAAGTGGAGATGACCAAAATTTATTTTACATTTGTAGAGAATTCTCAAAGAATAAATTAAAATATAAGTTAAATTAAAAAGCCTTTATAGTGGCATTTAAAGAATGCTTTTTTGTTTGTTTGTTTGTTAGTTAGTTTGTTTGTTTGTTTGGGGTTTTTCTTTTTATTTTCTTTCTTTCTTTCTTTCTTTCTTTCTTTCTTTCTTTCTTTCTTT
>CABHPQ010172902.1:10167-41340 GCA_902168405.1 Peromyscus aztecus
TTTCTTTCTTTCTTTCTTTCTTTCTTTCTTTCTTTCTTTCTTTCTTTCTTTCTTTTTTAAGACAGGGTTTCTCTGTGTAACAGTCCTGGCTGTTCTAGAACTCACTTTGTAGATGAGGTGGGCCTCGAACTCACAGAGATCTGCCTGACTCTGCCTCCTAAGTGCTGGGATTAAAGAGGTGTGCCACCACCACCCAGCCCAAAGACTTCTAAAAAGAAAAAGGAAAAGAAAAATCTTAGTCTGCCTCAACAGACACCATTTTAAATATTCTCATAAATTCTCTTAGATGTACAACATGCACCTCACAATGCTGAAAGTTCATTTACACAAATTCTACCACATTTAAAATAATAGCTCTCAGGTATTGAATACTTCTTGTTAATAATGATATCTTTAAAGACAGTTATGATGGTATACACTTGAAATCCCAGCTCTACAGAAAACAGAAATAGCATAAATTTGAGGGCACCTTAGGCTACCTAGTAAGTCCCAGACCAGCTTGAGCCAGCGAGAGAAAAAAAGAAAAGGAATTGTAACATTATTTACACTAGTGCATTACTTTATAGCATGTCTGTCAGCTGAAAAATGACAAGTTAATAATATTTTCCAAAGTTATACAGCTAGCATTTACCTTTGATGGGTTTAACCACATGAGTTTCATACAATATTTTAAAGATTCTCCTGGAGGATCTTTTGATATTTCAAGTTTCCAATAATAAATTTGACAACATGAAGATTCCTTTTCTTTCCTATTTGTCAGAGAAAATAAATTTAATAGTATTCACATTTCCAACTTACAATCCTTAAATATTAACAAGAAGCAGTTTGCATTAGAATCCCTAGTTCTGATAAGTGAAAAACCTTACATCCTGGTCTAGCTTAACTATATGGCTTCGATTCTGAGTAGTTTCTTTCTGTTCTTACGTGAGTATAGATAGTGATGGTTCTCACCTGCTGGGTAGCTGTGACATGGCACATGTTACACTAAGTCCTTTATGTGCATCTCCTTCCCTAATGTTCACAGCAGTGACACAGTGAACAGCAGACACTTTACCCCCACTTCACAGACGAGGATGCTTGGTCTCAGAGAGTGTCAAGACAAGGCTCAAGGTTCATTAGTTGGAAGTGCCTTAGCTGAGATTTGAACAATACATTCTGGAGCCCAAATCCATGCTGCTAATCATCTGAGGACTGTCTGCATGCAGAGCAGAAAAACACAAGCCCCCAAGTGAGTGAGTGAAAACGGAAAACCCACCGGGTAGTGGTGGCACATGCCTTTAATCCCAGCACTAGGGAGGCAGAGGCAGGTGGATCTCTGTGAGTTCAAGGCCAGCCAGATCTACAGAGTGAGTTCCAGGACAGCCAGGGCTACACAGTAAAACTCTGTCTTCAAAAACCAAAAAGCAAAAAAACAAAACAAAACAAAAATAAACAAACAAAAAAAGAAATACCCTGCTGCAAAAAAGTGGGAGGAGAGAAATGACTCTCAAAAGTTGTTCTCTGACCTCCACACATGCATCATGGAACACACACACACAAACACACATAAAAGAAAACTGAAAACCACACAATCAGTCATTAGTTACAGGGTGCTCTGCAGGCTCACAGTTATACTGTGTTGTGGGTTGTTTTTGCTCTTTTGAGGGACCCACCACCCAGCTCCCAAATAAGTCACCCATGAAGGCTTATTCTTAATTATAAATGTCCGGCCTTAGCTTGGCTTGTTTCTTGCCAGCTTTTCTTAAATTATCCCATCTACCTCTTGCTTCTGGGCTTTTTCCTTTTCTTACATCTGTATATCTTACTTTCATTCCTACTCTGTGGCTGGCTGTGTAGCTGTATGGCTGGCCCCTAGCATCCTCTTCTCCTTGTTCTCTTGCTCTTTCTTTCCCCCTTCCCCCAAATTTCTCTTTCTATTTATTCTCTCTGCCTGCCAGCCCTGCCTATCCTTTCTCCTGCCTAGCTATTGGCCGTTCAGATCTTTACTAGACCATCGGGTGTTTTAGACAGGCAAAGTAACCCAGCTTCACAGAGTTAAACAAATGCAACATAAAAGAATGCAATACATCTTTGCATCATTAAAACAAATGTTCCACAGCATAAAAAAAGTAACACACCTTAAAATAATATTCCACAACAGTACTGAATGCAGACAAGATCTTTAGTGAATTTTATTACATTTATTTATTTATTTATTTATTTATTTATTTATTTATGGGAGTGGAGCAGGTAAGGCAATATCTCATATAGCCCAGTCTGGTGCCAGCTATCCTTGAACACTCTTTATAGTCATGGATGACCTTGAGATCCTGATTGTTAATAAATAAAGTTGCCTAGAAGTCAGAGCTATCAGCAAACCATAGGGAAAGCCAGGGCGGTGGTGGTGCACGCCTTTAATCCCAGCACTTGGTAAGCAGAACTAGGTAGATCTCTGTGTGTTCAAGGATACAGCCAGCATTGGAGACACACACCTTTGATCTCAATACCAACCATAGAAGACCTGGAGGTCTGTACACAGGCAGTGACGAGGCAGTCACGTAGTTGGGTTTACGACCAATGAGAAGGCAGAACAGAACTCTATTTAAGGACGAACGCACAGGAAGTAGTTCCTTTTCGGAGAGGTCTCTTGGCAGAAGAAGCTAGCCAGCAGCACGCGGGTAAGCTCCTAGCTCTGACCTCTTGGGCTTTTAACTTTACCTTGGCTCTGTGTTTCTTATTTAATAAGACGGTTGGTTACATCTACACCTGATTCTCCTTCCTCCACTTTCCAAGTGTGGGGATAAGAGGCATGCTCACCATGCCCAGCTCAGATTTCTTATTCTGATTAAGAATTCCAAAGAATTGATTATGTTGTATCTTCTCTGAAGTCTCCAGAGGATTTGGAAGCATATGACCCTTACATTAAAGGAATTCTTAAAATTTCAGTTATGTGATTAAATGGCAATCACACCCACACATATATGGTAAAGACTGTGGTAATAATAGAATTAATTACAGTAATAATGATAATAGCAATATAATCATTAAATAGTAGGGTACTAATGTTGAAATTGGAAGTTGTGCAAGTTAAAATTAAATTTCTCTCCTCAATTAAGAAGTAATATCTTTATATTACCTTAAAATATTAGGGGAAAATTCTTTCCAATGAGCTTTCTTTCCCCTTGGCAAACTATTCTTCAGAATCCTGGCAAGATTTCACAGATGACAACTTATTTTTTTTTCCAATCTCTTTAGATTTCTTACCCAGAAAGAATCATCTGGGCCTTGAGTAGTTTGCCCTCATGCACAATAAACTGTTAGGAAATAATTTCATAAATGAGTGAATATCAAAAATTGTAGGTCTGTATCATTGAATCTTTGTGATCCAGTATTTATTCTCTTTTCAAAAGATGTATTTTATTTCTAACCATGTGTATATATGCGTGGGCGTAGGTGGACGTGTGCGTGGGTGTGTGGGGGTGCCCAGGAAGGATGCTGGATCTGTAGGAGCTATAGTTGACCTGTAGTTGCAAGTTGCCTGGTATGAGTACTAAGAAATGAACTGCAAGAGAAGTCCGCACACTAAACTGCTGAGCCATTGCTCCATCTCCTACAGTCTCTTTTAGTAGTTTATAAATATGTTGCCCCCAAATCTCTAACCCCTTTTCATTTCTTTTTTTTTTTAACTAACCCCAAAGAAGGATACATCATGACAGCTGAAAATATTTCACGGCTAACAACGATGTCTCATTTTTAAAAGTCGTAGGTAGAACAAAAATAAAACAATCATAAACATGTTGTGAGAGTTTCAAATAGAGAGCTCATGATAAACACGCAAAAGATTTTTACCCACAGCATGCAATCTGAAAACACTTTCCGGCTCTCTCTCTACTGATGGATTCTGAATAAAAATCTTACTTTAGCTGACAAAAAAAAAAGGTTCATTGATGTTGCTCATGCATTTCAACATAAAAATGGAATGGAATCATTGACTACAGGTAGAAATGCACAAAACGATTCAAGATAAATACGCTGCTCTGAGGCTACACATTCACTCCACTTTTGTCTGCCAGCTTGATTTCTGAATTGGGCGCTCATGGATAAAAAGCAGGTGATCTGAAAATATTGTGTGTGTCTTGTGAAAGTCAGTGTCAGGTAATGTCGTGCCTTTTGGCAAAATTTATGTTACATGGTATTAGAACATGGGCTGAGCTAAATGCAACATGATGTATTAAAAACTGCACACCACGATTACAATATGTGTCAGAACAATGAATTGTAATATCAGATGTCTGTTCATCTGTAAACAGAATCGTCTGTAAGTCACTGTCAGAAAGATTATGTTCTCCCGATGCATATATATTATTCCTATTATCTAAAATGTGCACCCTCTAACATCTGCACCCTGTGACCTATGGCCGTTTCAATGGCATGGTTAGTATATTTGCACAGTGAGAACACAATATATTACAAACGCCAAAGTTGGAGTTATTTTTGTTTTCACAGTATCTTTACAGAGGAAAGAGAGAAGGCGATGGAGTGCTCGTGGCATCTGTAGCAATTACAAAAGCCTTTGGTATGCAAGTGATAGAAATGTTCTAAGAGGCACTGAACCATGCGAGGATCTGTTTTCCTCAAGTACAGTGACTGGAAATAGCTGGCTTCTGGTTTTGCTTCAGCAATGCAATGATAGCAGCAGATTGGCATTTCAGATATTTCTCTCCTGAGTGTTCTAGACTCCAGTTATTCTATTTATTGTCATAGGCAAAGGCAGGGAAGAGGCAGTTCCTCCCTTTCATCAAGAAACCCAAAGTATTTCCAACAGCCAACTATATAGCTCTGACCACCCAGCTATCTGACCCGCAGCTGCAAATGAAGTGGAGAAAAGCAGGTCATACAGTGGAAGCAGGCAAGGAGGAAGAATACTGGTATCGGATGTTGGATGAGACAGTTACCAGTGCCTGCTACAGACACAATTGACAACTGAAAAATAAAGCAAGGAAGAAGAGTGGCTTCATGGATAAAGCCTGCCCTGTAATAGCTGGAGAAGTACAGATCACCTGAGCCCGTGTAAAGGCTGGGTGGGTGCTGCAGCCCACTTGTAACTCCAGCTCTTAGAAATGGCGACCCTCAGAGCAAGCTGCTAGCTAAGCCAGCTGAGCGAGAGCTCTGAGTTCAACTGAGAGACCTTGCCTTAAAAAGTAAGTAGAGATCAGTTGGGGATGAGTGTAGCTAGAGTTTTCCTGCCTGGCCCACAGTCAGGATAAATCTCTTTCACCTGCCAGTCCCACAGCCGCTCAGACCCAACCAAGTAAACACAGAGACTTATATTGCTTACAAACTGTATGGCTGTGGCAGGCTTCTTGCTAACTGTCCTTATATCTTAAATTAATCCATTTCTATAAATCCATACCTTGCCACATGGCTCGTGGCTTACCGGCATCTTCACATGCTGCTTGTCATGGCGGCGGCTGGCAGTGACTCCCTCTGCCTTCCTGTTCTTTTAATTCTCTCTGTTAGTCCCGCCTATACTTCCTGCCTGGCCACTGACAAATCAGTGTTTTATTTATTGACCAATCAGAGCAATTTGACATACAGACCATCCCACAGCAGATGAGTCCTGATGTCTACCTCAAGCCACCCCAATCACGAATGTTCACATACATGCAAACATGTAAACACACACACACACACACACACACACACACACACACACACAGAGAGAGAGAGAGAGAGAGAGAGAGAGAGAGAGAGAGAGAGAACATACATGAGAAGCAAAAACAGAAAAAAACATAGGAAATAATATGTCCATATGAAATAACATCTGCAAGACCCATGCTCCTAGGCAAAATTCATAAATAGGAAGTGAGAAACACTGACTGTAAATGGGAAAACTGACTACTAAAATCTAAACCGAAAATCCAAATCCCCTTCACTCTACACATACCAGTCAGGGAGTAAAAAAGTAAATCACAAGCTGGGTGGTGGCAGTGGTGGCGGCGGCGGCTGCGGCGCACGCCTTTAATCCCAGCACACGGGAGGCAGAGCTAGGCGGATCTCTGTGAGTTCGAGGCCAGCCTGGGTTACCAAGTGAGTTCCAGGAAAGGCGCAAAGCTACACAGAGAAACCCTGTCTCGAAAAACCAAAAAAAAAAAAAAAAAAAAAGTAAATCACAGAGTTGAGTTGTTTCTGGCTTCTGGATGTCACAAATAGTCCTTCCAGGAACATTCTTTGGCCTTCTTTTTATCCTTCTTATCTTCTGCTGGTTTTGTATATTTTTTTGAATCTATGTAGGCATATGCACATAGATTGTGTGTGTGCATGTGTGGTGTATATACGTGAGAGCAGGTACATGAGAGCCATAGCACCTGTGTGGAGGTCAGAGGTCAACTTTCAGGCGTTGGTTCTCACCTTCTGCTTTGTTGAGGTGGGGTCTCTCATTTCTGTCCCTGTGCTTCGTGTTCCAGGCTAGCTTCGCCTTCAGGATGGGTGATTCTCCTGCCTCCAACCCCCACTGTGTCGTGGGAGTGCTGAGATCGTGAATGAACAGCATCACAAACAACCGCTCTTCTGTAAGCTTCTAGGACTGAATGCCGATTCTCAGGCTTGTGTGGTTAGTGCCTGTACCCACTGAGCCTTCTCCTCAGCCCCACTGTGGGCATTTTTACCCAACACTTGGAAGTGAATTTGTAAGTCGTAAGTATTGCATATATGTGACTTCAGTAGACATTATCAAACAATTTCCATACCTTCAAAGTAGTTGTGGAATTGAGGGTAGAGTTGAATAGGTTATAATTTGTGTATCTAACAAAGGACTCATACCCATAATATGTAAGAAACCCTGGCCATCCATGAGAAATGGAAAAAAGAAAAATGAACAAAAGACATGAATAATTGTCAAAAGAGGATATTGAGATGGTTAGGATACAGATAAAGGTAAGCATAGACTAGTTGACCATCCTGAAAATGTAACTTAAAACCAAAATAAAAGACCACAAGGCAGGGTGGTGGTGTGCACGCCTTTAATCCCAGCACTGGGGAGGCAGAGGCAGGTAGATCTCTGTGAGTCCCAGGCCAGCCTCGGCTACAGAGTGAGTTCCAGGAAAGGCGTCAAAGCCACATGGAGAAATCCTGTCTCAAAACAAACAAACAAACAAAACAAAACAAAACAAAACAAAACAAAACAAAAACCACCAGAATGCCTCAGTGAAGATGGCAGACAATAGCAAGTGTAGGATTGTGGGTCAATTAGAACTCCCTCCTCATGCTCATAAGAATGTACATAGCACAATATGAATACAGCCTGGAGAACTATTCAGCAAGGTCTACTAAAGCAGAACATTTATGGCATAGTCTATGATCCCACACTCTTCTCCTAAGTGTCTAGAACAAAACACCTACATCTAGTGATCAAAATGTCTACAATCATGCTTGTGAGAGCACTAAGCATAATAGCCCGAAGCCAGAAGCACTCCAAATGTCCAAAAGTAGACTGAGGCATAAAATGCAGCATAATCCTGCACAGCAATAGAAAAGGAACAAAGAGCAACCTATAGCCCTTAGATGTATCTCACATAATGTGCAGTGCAGGAAGCAAGATACAAAGGTTACATCCTGCATGACTGAATGTGGTGGTTTGAATGAGAATGGCTTCCACAGCTCATATATTTGAATGTTTGGTTCCCAGTTGTTAGACTATTTAGGAAGGATTGAGAGGTGTTGTGGAGGCCCACAAAGGTTTCCTACTGAGATCTGAGCTTGCTTTACCCAGCAGAGCTGCATTAGAGGATTGCTTGACCGTGTGCATGGTTACTAGGTGATTGGAAGGGTCTACACTTGGTGGAGCTAGGGGGAGGTCTTTGCTCCACCCCTTGGCATTCCTATAACTAGCCCGTGAGAAGAGACAGAAGAGGCTGGTGGATAATGGTCCAGGCCCTCCCGAGGCTATCCTGTGTTTCTATGTTTCTCTCCCTTCTATCTAATCTCTTTTATCCCTCTCTCCTCAAGAGTTCCCTGTCATAAAATGTGGGAGCTGGGCTCCCAGCTGGGCTCCCACAATGTGTGGCCTTGTGGGCGGAGGTGTGTCACTGAGGGTGGGCTTTGAGGTTTTAGAAGCTCACAGCAGGCCCTGTCTCTGCACACTCTCTGCCTGCTGCCTTCAGGATCAGGATGTGCGGATCAGGATCAGGATGTGCGGATCAGGATCAGGATGTGCGGATCAGGATGTGCGCTCTCAGCTACTGCAACAGCACCATGACTGCCTGCCTGCCACCATGCTTCCCACCATGATGGAAATAGACTTACCCAAACGGTAAGCAAGCCCCCAGTTAAATGCTTTCTTTTAATCAGTTGCCTTGGTCATGGTGTTTCCTCACAGCAACACAACAATAACTGAGTCACTGAACTTCCATAAAGTTTAAAACCAGGAGAAATAGTCTGTGGGGTTGGAGGTCAGAACAGTGGTTTCTTAGGTGGGATGTATTGAGAACCTTTGAAGAGGTTCTGGGGCCCCTGCCAATGCTGTTTTTCCTGATCTGGATGTTGATTGCATTATTACATTTACATCCAAAGAATGCATTAAGCCACACTCTTATTTGGGTATATTTCTTTAAGTGTTTTATATTTTTTAGTAAAAATCTTGCTTTCTAAAGGATCATTAGCAGGATCAGTTTTTCACCTTGACCATGAAAACAACCGTGCCCCGAGATTTGAAGAGTACAAAGTCCAGAACCTCCATTTGGAGGTCACAAGTTCCATCCTTCTTTTTTTCTTTTCTTTTTTTTTTCTCTTTAGTTTTTAGAGATAGGGTTTCTCTGTGTAGCCCTGACTGTCCTGGAACTCACTCTGTAGATGTGAACTCACAGAGATCCACCTGCCTCTACCTCCTGAGTGCTGGGATTAAAGGTGTGTACCACCACTGCCTGGTTTCCATCTTTTTTTTAATTTTTATTTTATTATTAAGAAATTTTCTATTCATTTTACATACTTCAGTAGGTAGTATATATCAAGAAAATTATCCATTTTTTTGCAAAATATGTTCTGAACAACTTTAAACTTTATTCAATAAAAATTGCATAAGCACAACTGTAAGATAATGAACAGAAAAGTTAAATACAATTTATCACATGTAAAATGGATTATTGTATAATTAGCAATATCAACTCTAAAGCCCCACTTCCACAATGGGAATGGGATACATCAATATTAATCTAATGAATTAAGTAAAAAAAAAAAAAAAAAAAAAAAGACAAAAACGTAACTTTAAATTGAATAAAACTTTTCAAATAATTCAATACAGCCCTAGCAAAGCTGAGATTTGGATTCAATGAGACCTGGGATAATAATGGATATTTACCATTATAGTTACTTCTAATCAACTTCCCAAAACTAAGGCAAGTCTCCTTAAATAACCATGATGCTTTTCTCAACACTTCTGCATCCTATGCGGTAGAGTATGATGGGTCAGAAAAGTATCAGTCTGTGCAATTCATTGTCCTTTCTTGTACTATTTTCAAGCTTTAAGAAAAAACACATTTAAAAAAAAAACCCTCCATCTTCAATTTAACAGATACAAGTCCAGCATTAGAAATGCTAGTCAACACTTCCTGCCTCTTCTTGCTGATGTCCCTCCTGATGTTGAGCAGGGAATGACATTGCAATGGGCATTCCTTTCAGGAATAAACAGTTCAAACAAGAAATAGAGTTGGTAATTAGAGAATATTGTAAAATGACAGCTGTCAAGGTTTGCAAATGAGTTAGTGAAAACATAAACAATCATTGGTGGGGGAAGAAGACAAAAATATTTCATAAACTAAATACAACTTTAAACCAATTCATAAACCAAATCCAACACTAAAACAATTCAGAAACTAAATCCAACATTAAAACAATTCATAAACTAAATCCAACATTAAAACAATATTTTTTGAACATGTGTTCTTGTGTGGGTTGAACAGCCGTTTCTAAGCTTGCTGGAGTTACTTGCAGCTATAGAAGGCACTGGGCAGGACTCCCCAGGTCAGGACTACATTGAAGAGAGTGGGCTTCCTCCATGTCAGGCAGCTCAGTGTCTGTTTTAAATCTTTTCAACCCATCTTGTTTCAGGTATATAGAAAACTCGATGAAAAAATGCAGGGGTGCCATAGTGACCAGGTGGATGTTGTTACAGTAAGTGACCATGCAGGATTTCCCACACCATCCTCTTCCTAAAGATGGGCATGTGTTGCTGAGAAAAGGTAAGTGGTTGGTCTCTAGAAATGTAATCTGCATATTTACAAGTAAAAATTCCACAGTCACTCCCATTCAGTTGTTGAGGAATCTCCTTTGATGTCATACTGTATCTTTTCCACTCCAAAGGGTCCAGCTCAATGTTCCTTTGAGTTTTGCTCTCATTTTGTAAATATTCAAAGATGGTCTCACAAATACTCTGCCCTGTCTGTCCCATTGAATCAAAGTAAACAATACTTTGTTTTCTTAGGTCGATTACTATCAGGCTCCAATGTACCTTCTGGTGAATAGGTACAAGAATAATTTCTTTTTCAAACAGTTTTATTCCTCGAGTCCATCGTTTAACAGAAGAGTAGCCGCCATGCTTTAGTTTGGGGTAAAAGAAAGTGTTGAACACGTGAAGAGCTGGGTACCCTTTTTTGTTATTTCTCTCAACCAGAAGATTCATGTAAAAATTGATGACCTCATCATTGAGCCACTCACCATTCTTTAGTGTGTGGATATCTCCTCGAGTAATATTCAGTTTGAATGCACTAGTTAAGATTTCTTCCTGGGGTCCTGGACCTAGTGCATTTTTTATTTCTTTTTCCATGTCCTCTGTAACATTAAGGACTTCATCCATTCCTCTGCCCTTTTCCTGTTCTGCAACAGGCTTTTTCTCTGCTATAACTACTGGCATCTTGTTGGGGCATGGCCTACTGCTGTCACTATGCAGGAAGACTTGAGCCCCTGCTCTTAGCAAGTCAGGCTCCAAGTGGTGTCCCCTTCTTCCTTCAAGGTTTACTGCATCTTTCTTCTGTGTATCAGAAGAGTTCTCTGTACACGTCTTCACTTTTTTGTCTGGTGAGACACATTCCTTTGTGGTAACAACAGTAGATTGCTTAGGATCACACTGAGTTGTTCTGGATCCATGACTGTGCGCTTCCACACAACCTTTGTTCTTCAAGGTATCCACCAGGGTTGTGTGAGCCCTCTGTGGGTCAGATTTCATGTTATCACTGGGTGGAAGGTGCTGCAGTAACCTTTGGCACTTTTGCCTTTGGTGGTTTTCGGCATATTCCTCCATGACACAACAGGGCCGCTTGCGACCCTTGTCACCATCCCCAGACTTTCTCCCAGTTACAGCCTGCTCCTGTGGACCTGTGGTCCACTCTGGGGGCTTTATTTGTCTTAGACTTTCTTGATGGGGTTCCCGTAGCTCATCCTTGCCTGGCTGTTGACTTTGAAGCTCTAGGTCTTGCTGTTCCTGAGGAATCCTCTTCTGAGTTTTCCTGGGCTCTCCACACTCCAAACCTGTTGCATCCTCATCCTGGCGTTTTGGTTTTTTACCTTGTCCCAAAGCTTCAGACTCGATCTCCGTCCCACCTTCATCCAAGTATTTCCGTTTTCGACCTTGCCCAGAAGCTTCAGGTTTCATCTCCATCCCACACTGTTTAGGTTGCCACATGGTCTCGCTTCTGGATTTGCCTTTGCTGGGTGCCGGCTCCCTCGTATGGTATAGCCTTCCTATTTCCAAATGAATGCAACCGTCTGCCTGACTCTGGCTGGGTATTCTTGGGCTATTGTCACCCTGATATCTGAAGAATTACTTATTCCAGTAACGGTATAATCCACAAGTTGGTTCAAGGTCGGAAACCTATTAGTCCACAGGATGAAGAGCTCAGAATAGCTTTTCTTTATAAACAAGAGTTGACTTTGGACGTCAGGGTCAGTCAGAATATGAAGCCAATTGAGCTGGCAACGGGAACTGATTGGTGAATAAGCAAATGTTGGCAGTTCACCGGGGTCCACTGTGGGAAACCCCGTGGAGTTCTAGGATTACTTCCTCAGAAGGGTCCTAGAAGGGCTCAGTAACCAGCTAAAGATCCAGAGCTTCGAAATCGGACGGATTATCCTAGCCACCGTAAGACACCAGGCCTTAACCATGCAGCTAACACATCGGAGGCAAGCCTCACAAGTGATGCCAGACTCGGAGGTTGCCCTACTCACAGCCTTCAAGGTTCCATAGCTGATTGTGACGTGACCTGAAAGAATGTAAAGCAACATTCTTTGGAGGGTGGCGGTCCTGCTCCCCCCCAAATGGGTTCAGGAGTTAGAAGACAGGGTTGGAGTGTTATGAACTAATCATACGTATCTCAGTTCCCTTCTGGAGAGCACAGGATTACCTAGATCATCTCAGCATAATCTAGCTTGTCCTGATTAGTACATTTGTCTTTTAGGAAATTGTCCACCATAGTCAATAATAGAAAGGAAAATATAGTTGCCCTTCAAAATGGCTCTTCATGATATGCTTACTAATTACAAAGAAAAAATAGAATTTTTACAGTTATAAAACCCAGTAGGTACTGTTGTGTGACAAAAGTTTTCATGGGGAAATGAAACACACATGTCTACTCTCCCCTGATAGAGAACCCAGGACAAATCAAAGTGCAGATACCACCAAAGTCCAACTTGTTGAAGTAATAAGTTTTATTGGGGTTACTTACAGTAATATGGGTGAGGGGTTATTTACAGGAGCAGAAATGACTCAAAGACAGGTGTATCATCACAACCCATCCTCAGCATGAGTGACAGCTCACAAAAGCTGGGAACCTGGAAACACTGTACACCCTGTAGGCAACTCAACAGGCTGGAGTGTCCTTTCCAAGTGACTCAGTTGATCTAAACCTCTTTCAAGCAACTGGCTGGTTTCTGCTTCTTCTGGGTAGGTGGTCTGTGGTCAGTTCTTCTGAGAGTCTTCCTTGCTGCTCAGCTTCCTTCCATCTGAGAGGGACTCAGCTTTTATTGCTTATTCTGGCAAGGAGGAGTCTAGTGAATCTTGTTAGTTTCGGGGGCTTCCTGAGCTCTTTTGAGTTGTTTGTCTTCCCAATTAAGGAGCTTCCCATCAGAGTGGAATGTTCAATCTTGGAGGAAACTGTTGCATAACAGGTACCAACACACCAAGGATAAGTACGTTGCCATAAGAGAGTAATCAAATCTCAGCATTGTCAATAGGATTCACTGAGAAAAAGACACATCACTACCTTGGGAACAGTCCTGCCAATAACAGAAGCCCTGAACTTGTCCCTAAAAAACAGTAGGGAGAATTAAATTGGATCTGGAGTTACAGATGTGTGGTTTTTCAGTGGGTGCAGGGATCTGAATGCAGTCGCCATCATTATACAACAAATACTTTAACTACTGATTATCTCTGGCCCCTTGAGCAGCTCTTTCATCTACTTTTAAAAGTATAGAGATTCTTTTTATAAAAGTGTGAGCAAAGTAGTAGAGACACATATTGTTTGTTGTTGACCATTGAAACATAACCACTTAACAAACCATGTAAGTATATTTATACCAGTGTTTTACTGTAAGGAAAAATGTACTTTTTTTCTGTAAAAGGTTTGACTTTCTTATGATTGTTATTTCCCCAGGTGTCATTTTATTCTTACCAAGCTTCTTTCTGTCCTTTCTAATTACACCTTGGAGATACTAGTTCACAAACAGAAAAAAAGTTCAAATTCCCACACTGATCTTTACATTGCTGAACAGCCTAATGACTGGGCTCCCTTTGTTATGGTGAACATTATGTTTAGAGGATAAATTTACTCTACTAGATTTGTAAAAACAGGTGTTTTTAGATTGTGTAAGCCATGAGGAAGTTGCTCCCACTTTGAACATACCATGTCAGCTGGCCCAAGATGATCTACTCCCTGGTGCAATTGGGTGTAGTTTGCTTTCCCATTGAAACCACCAGCCCTCAAATAACAACACAGAGACTTATTATTAATTATGAAAGCCTGGCCTTAGCTTAGGTTTTTTTCTAGCTAGCTCTTATAACTTAATTAACCTGCTTCTATTAATCTATGTTCCATCATGTGGCTGGATTACCTTTCCTCTATCCCATATGTTCGACTTGTTCTGCCTCCCGTTGGCATTTCCCGAGCACCCAGATTCATCCCTTTCACTTCTCTCTCTCTCTCTCTCTGCTGGAAATCCTGACTATCCTCTCCTGCCTAGCTATTAGCCATTCAGATCTTTATTACACCAACCACAACAATATATCTTCACACAGTGTACAAATATCCCACAACATTCCCCCCCTTTTTATTTAAATAAAAAGGAAAAATTTTAATTCTAACATAATGAAACTATAAACAATAAGAACAATTATCAGATAAGAGTTACATTCACAATGTTCAGTCCATTTGTATTGGCAAGTTTGGAGAAAGTACTGTAATATCTACCTTTGTGAGTCCGAAGTTTTATACCTAAACCATTTTTCTATCATAACTTGCATTACCATACTAAAAATATCTTTTTAAACCTTAAAATATTTTTTAGATAAGCAACTTAAGCTTTTATGTTTCTCAGCATTATAAACTTTACATCTCTTATGTAAATTTCTTTTCCAAATTTGATAACAAGGAAAACTGTAATTATCTAATCTTCAACCCCATCAAAGATCAGAGAAGGATATAATATTACCTTAGTAAACAGGAAGTGCTTCCAAAACTATAGAAATGGCAAAGACAGCTGGCTGTCTGGACAGTTGCTCAAGGTTCCTCTACCATGTTGGGACATCCATTTTCAGCTTATAGTCCTAGAATATCTGACAGAGTTTTCTGCGAAGCAGGAATTTTGAAGGACTGTCCTACCTTTTCTTGGCAAAGTTCAGCAACCGCTTTCTTTTGTGTCCTCCTCATCCAATTTGGACAGCATACTGTCAGCAGTCAAGGCAAGGGTAGTTTCTTGCCTAATGGCCAGTTCAGGCATCCTTTCGACTATTGCCAGTAGTCTAAGGTGGGGTCATCCTTGTGGATTCCTGGGAACTTCCCTAGTACCCTGTTTCTTCCTATTCCCATGATGTCTTCATTTATCATGGTATCTCTTTCCTTGTTCTCCCACTCTATCCCTGTTCCACCTTGAACCTCCCATTCCCTTATGTTCTCCTCCCCTATCCCTTGTCCTCCATTATCCACCTCACCCCTAGTTTGCTCATGTAGATCTTATCTATTTCTCCTTTGCTCAGTGATCTATGTGTCCCTCTTAGGGTCCTCCTTGTTAGCTAGCTTCTCTGGAGCAGTGGGTTGTAGTCTGGTTATCCTTTGCTTTACATCTAGTATCCACTTATGAGTGAGTACGTACCATGTTTGTCCTTCTGAGTTTGGGTTACCTCACTCAGGATGATAATTTCTAGTTTCATCCATTTGCCTTCAAATTTCATGAAATCATTGTTTTTTACTTCTGAGTAATACTCCATTGTGTATATGTGTCACATTTTCTTTATCCATTCTTCAGTTGAGGAGCATTTAGGTTGTTTTCAGGTTCTGGTTATTATGAATAATGCTGCTATGAGCATATGTCCTTGTGGTTTGATTAAGCATTCCTTGGGTATATGCCCAAGAATGGTATAGATAGGTCTCAAGGTAGATTGATTCCCAATTATCTGAGAAACCACCATACTGATTTCCAAAGTGGTTGTACAAATTTGCCCTCCCACCAACAGTGGAGGAGTTTCCCCCTTGCTCCACATCCTCTCCAACATAAGCTATCTTCAGTGTTTTTGATCTTAGCCATTCTGACAGGTGTAAGATGGTATTTCAGTCATTTTGTTTGCATTTCCCTGATGACTAAGGATGTTGAGCATTTCCTTAAATATCTTTCAGCCATTTGAGATTCTTCTGTTAAAAACTCTCTGTTTAGCTGGGCAGTGGTGGTACATGCCAGCACTGAAGAGGCAGAGCCAGGCAGATCTCTGTGAGTTCGAGGCCAGCCTGGGCCACAGAGTGAGTTCCAGGAAAGGCACAAAGCTACACAGAGAATCCCTGTCTTGAAAAAACAAAAACAAACAAACAAAAAAAGAATTCTCTGTTTAGCTCTATAGACCATTTTTTAATTGGATTGTTCAGTATTTTGATGTCTACTTTCTTGAATTCTTTATATATTTTGGAGATCAGTCCTCTGTTAGATGTGGGGTTGGTGAAGATCTTTTCTCATTCTGTAGGCTGACATTTTGTCTTATTAACTGTATAATTTGCCCTACAAAATCTTCTCAGTTTCAGGAGGTCCCATTTATTAATTGTTGCTCTCAGTGTCTGTGCTACTGGTGTTATATTTAGGAAGTGGTCTCCTGTGCCAGTGAGCTCAAGACTACGTCCTTCTTTCTCTTCTATCAAGTTAAGAGTAACTGGATTTATGTTGAGGTCTTTGATCCACTTTGTAGCAGATAGCTGTTCAAACAAACAAGGTTGGGGCAGGGTTCTGTTTTTGTCTTTACAGGGTAATAGAAATACCCATCTTCCACAAATCATAAGACCTTGGATATCCAGATGTCTACAACAGAAAGAAAAATCTATTGGTACCAATCTACATAGGGTAATATCTCACTGCCTAACATCTATATCTCTTTAACTCTAAAAAAGTTATGGTTCCTATTCAATTATATATCAAGCTGGCTTTGGAGTTTAAATTTGGCTCCCTCCTTCTCTAAACCCAAGAGTAATGCTGAAAAAAAATGAAGAGATTCTGTCTCATATCAGAAGAGCTGCCTGATGTGGGACAGGAAAAAAAAAAACAATAAAAAGGGACCATTGTCTTCAAGATTCTATTTCTCTCCATGCTTATTTTTAATCTCTTGAAATCCTTTCTTACATGTTATGTCATCTTTAAATCCAAACTTTCTATTTTGATATTAATAATGTTCAAGTTTTCCACAATAAAAAACAAGTTTTTTTTGAATAGCAATCT
The DNA here is from genome assembly GCA_902168405.1 of Peromyscus aztecus. Lineage (NCBI taxonomy): Eukaryota > Metazoa > Chordata > Mammalia > Rodentia > Cricetidae > Peromyscus > Peromyscus aztecus. Next base: position 27,103 of record CABHPQ010172902.1, read on the forward strand.
CTAAAGTCTCCAAAAGGAAGGTGGGGCCCCACAACAATAACTCTACCCAGTCCAGAATGATGCCATGGTACTCACAAACATTGCTCAGTGATCAACCTTGAACTAAAAACTCTCCAAGATAATTCCATAAGAAGATGGTTCATCATACTACACTTCTAGCCAGAATCTCAGACAACCTTACTTATTACTCTGAGACTGGCTACAGAATCTACAGTTATTCCAACTAAGACCTAACTATCTGAGCTTCCTTACAGGACCCCACAGAGATATCATCACCCCCTAAACAACAAAAAGGAATTCTAAGAAAGCGATGCTCCCTTTCCCCAAAGGTTTCATGTTTCTCAGCGTTATGGATAATGGTTATAGGACTGGGGAATGGAAGAAAACATTGGACTCAGTATTTCCCTTAAGGAAATAAAGGGGGGGGGATGGATAGGTATAGGATATTAAGGTAGATTATTGTATATACTAGTAAACTAATTTAATAAAAGATCAGCCTTAGATGAATTGCATTGTTATGGATTCTTGTATATTGATACAAAGGTAAACTATTTCTATATTCTTATTTAAGATAATTTGTATATTGGTACAAATACAGAACCATATTTGTTGTAATGTACATATATTTCTACTCTTATTTGAAATGTTTGTATATTGATACAAATGTAAAATTATATTTGTCCTACTGTATGTATGTTCTACCTCTGTTTATGATATTTAGTATATTGATACATATTTAGGATTATTGTCATATTGCATATTGCACTATACATTTCTACCTCTGCTTTAGCTATTTTGTGTATTGTCACAATTTTTGAGGTCATTGTCACTTTACTGCACATTTGCTTACAGACCGTTTACCTTGTTTACGTGAAGCCTTAATTCTTGGGTTATCTAGGTAGATAAGACTTACAGCTTTATAGTCACCTATGCTTGTCATCTTTATAGTTTTGTGAGTTAGGTGCTGCAAGCCGCAGGAAATTGCAATGGAATTCAGCTACTATCACAAAAGCTACTACTTGGAAAAGTCAAGGACTTATCCGAAGGTCAAGTCATAGCTTAAGAAGCCTTGGTGATATTAGCTTATATATATGCTGGTTCCTAAAATGATTTTCTTGTGTGCTTCCAAGAACTCCTAACAGTGCATTTATCTAAAATGTCTATCAAGCATCCAAGGCCATACAAAACAACACCTGTCTCCTAGGTCAGGCAGATAGCTTTATTTCTTGTGCAATTTAGGATGAGACCCTTCTTTCTTATACAACCTTACTAATAGACCCCTAACCTCTTACCTAACCACTTCTCAGAATGTAGACTGAGCACATGGATCCCCTTTTTCATAAACTAACTCGTCATTGGCACTCAGTTGACCTCCTCTTTTACCACTCCCATTTTGGATTGTAAAAGAAAGCCTGGTGGTCATTGCCTGAGGAAAATTCTTACCTGCCTTTATGACCCCACAGAATTCAAGCCTGGGGACCTTGCTCAACCAGAGGATTGCTATTGCTTGGGTTTACAACTGGAATCCTGGGAGACTTAGGAAGAACATGGAGAACTTAGAGATGGAGAATGGAGAGGGATAAGGAGGATTTTGACCAGAGACTACGTGTGGAGAGATGGAAGATGAGGAAGAGTCTGGTGGGGAAGTACTAGCTGGGTAAGAACAAGGTAAAAAGGACCTAGATGAGGCAGAATTAAGATGAGAGAATTAAGATAGAACTTAGAGGGATCAGTAGATAAATATAGAGAGAAATCAGGCAAGAAAGGAGCTAGGCATGAGAACAGAACTGCAGCTGTGTAAATAGGATGTTATGCCAGAGGAATTAAAGCAAGTGGACTATAGAGTTTGGTGTGCTGAAATTCTATTTCCCAAAAATAATCCTTGCTGTTTGTAGTTTCTCTCCTGAGCCCCTAGGATGTATAATATTAAGGCTGGTCCCTCTAATATTATACAACAGTTAGGTTCTTCAGACTTACAGAAACATATGTCAGATAGATAGGTAATCTTAAAACACTTCATAGACCTAGAGAATATGGCATTTAAATGTTTTGATGACTTAGAGTTCCATTGACGTGAGACACAATTGCTCCTGGTGGCACCAATCTGATCCTGAGAGAATGTTGGGCTTCTGAGGCATTTCCATTGGCAGTCTGTCTTCTTCTTGGCACAAAATGGCCTACTGGGCAAAGAACTGCCCTTGCCTTGACTGCTAACAGTACGAATACTGTCCCTTCTGAATGAGTGGGACACAAGTACTATTGAACTCCACCAAGACAGGGCAAGATAGTCTTTCAAAATACCTGCTTCTGAACATGGTCTGACAAATACTCTAGGCCTGTAGCCAATTTTAATGCACCAACGATACTGAGAAACTTTAGGTGACTTCCCAGGCTGCCAGCTGTCTCTGTCTACTCTTGCAAGACTCCTGAAAGTTGCTTGCATCCTTCTCCCATTTCTCAAGTACTATTATATTCATTCTCAGGTCTTCGATGGGATTGACGACTAACAGTTACAGTTACAATCTTCTTGTATCTTAGCTAGAACATATTAAGTATTAGATTCAGGTTCTTCAGGGTAGGACACCTTTTGGAATGATCTCTGTAACATGCCATTTACCTATGCTCCAGACTTCTCTGGGTTTTAGTATGTGTCTCTTGTTTGATGTTGTTCTTGTTGGTTGTAGTTCTGTCTTGTCTAAGTCATTATCTCTTATTCCTCCTGGACAGTATTTGACAATCATTCCTATATATAGTACCATTGTATATAGTTTTGTATTAAGTTAGAACTTTCTTATTTAGACAAAAGGGGGATATGTAGTGGGTAGCTGTTTCAGCTTTGACCTTGAAGCACTGCCCCTAGTGAGGCAGAAGGTAACTGCCACACCTGCCTGTGATCTGCCCCTGGGGTGTGGCTGAGACAGACACATACGTGCTGGCTCTCTTGGTTCCTCATGATCCTGGATGCTGGATTGCAGACCAAGTCAGAGTTCTCCAGAGAACCACACTGGACTGCACCTTACCTCTCCAGGATCCTGTAACTGACCCCTTTATTGGTTGTAAGTTACCCTGAAATAAACCTTGTTTAACTACCAGATAAACTACATAAAATTGCCTTGTTAATTGATGCTATACCACTTGGATTTGAGTTTTATGCATGGCAACAGATAAGGATCTATTTGAAATCTTCTACATGTTGACATCTAGTTATGTCAGCACCATTTGTTGAAGATGCCTTTTTCCCCCCATTGTACAGTTTTGGCTTCTTTGTAAAAAATCAGGTGTTCATAGGTGTGCGGATTAATGTCAGGGTCTTCAATTTGATTTCATTGGTCCATATGTCGGTTTTAATGCCAGTACCAAGCTGTTTTTACTACTATAGCTCTATAGTAGAGCTTGAGGTCAGGGATCATGATGCCTTCAGAGGTTACTTTATTGTATGGGATTCTTTTAGCTATCCTGGGTTTTTTGTTTTTCCATATGAAGTTGAATATTGTTCTTTCCAAGTCTATGAAGAATTGTGTTGGGATTTTTGATGGGGATTGCATTGAATCTATAGATTGCTTTTGGTAAGATTGCCATTTTTACTATGTTAATTCTACATATCCATGAGCATGGGAGGTCTTTCCATTTTCTGATATCTTCTTCAATTTCTTTCTTTAGAGACTTAAAGTTCTTATCATACATGTCTATCAGTTGCTTAGTTAGAGTTACCTGAAGATATTTTATATTATTTGTGGCTATTGTAAAGGGTGATGTTTCTCTGATTTCTTTCTCAGCCCATTTATCTTTTGTATATAGGAGGGCTACTGATTTTTTTAAGTTAATATTGTATCCTGCCACATTACTGAAGGAGTTTATCAGCTGTAGAAATTCCCTGGTAGAATTTTTGAGGTCACTTATATATACTATCATATCGTCTGCAAATAGTGAAAGTTTCACTTCTTCCTTTCTAATTTCTATCCCTTTGATTTCCTTTTGTTGTCTTATTGCTCTAGCTAGAACTTCAAGTACTATATTGAATAAATATGGGGAGAGTGGACAGCCTTGTCTTGTTCCTGATTTTAGTGGAATCGTTTTGAGTTTCTCTCCATTTAATTTGATGTTGGCTTTGGCTTGCTGTAAATTGCCTTTATTATGTTCAGCTATGTTCCTTGTATTCTTGATCTCTCCAAGACCTTTATCATAAAGGGGTGTTGGATTTTGTCAAAGACTTTTTCAGCATCTAATGAGATGATCTTGTGGGTTTTTTTTCTTTCAGTTTCTTTATATGGTGTATTACATTGACAGATTTTCGTATGTTGAACCATCCTTGCATCCCTGGGATGAAACCTACTTGGTCATGGTGGATAATTTTTTTGATGTGTTCTTGGATTTGGTTTTCCAACATTTTATTGAGTATTTTTGCATCAATGTTCATGAGGAAGACTGGTCTGTAATTCTCTTTTTTTGTTGCATCTTTGTGTGATTTGGATATCAGGGTAACTGTAGCCTCATAAAAAGAATTTGGTAATGTTCCTTCTGTTTCTATTGTGCGGAACAATTTGAAGAGTATTGGAATTAGCTCTTCTTTGAAAATCTGGTAGAATTATGTGCTGAATCCATCTGGTCCTGGACTTTTTTTGGTTGGGAGACTTTTAATGACTTTCTATTTCCTTAGGGGTTATTGGTCTATTTAAATAGTTTATCTAGTCTTGATGTAACTTTGGTATGTGGTACCTATCCAGAAAATTGTCCATTTCTTCCAGATTTTCCAATTTTGTGGAGTACAGGTTTTTGAAGTATGACCTGATGATTCTCTGGATTTCCTTGTTGTCTGTTGTTATGTCTCCCTTTTCATTTATGATTTTGTTAATTTGGATGTGCTCTCTCTCTGCCTTTTGACTAATTTGGATAAAAGCTTATCTATCTTGTTGATTTTCTCAAAGAACCAACTCTTTGTTTCATTGATTCTTTGTATTGTTCTCTTTGTTTCTATTTCATTGATTTCAGCTCTCAATTTGATTATGTCCTGACATCTATTCCTCCTGAGTGAGTTTGCTTCTTTTTGTTCTAGAGTTTTCAGGTATGCTGTTAAGTCACTAGTATGAGATATCTCCATCTTCTTTATGTGAGCATTTAGTGCTATGAATTTCCCTCTTAGCGCTGCTTTCATAGTGTCCCATAAGTTTGGGTATGTTGTACTTTCATTTTCATTGAATTCTAAGAAATCTTTAATTTCTTTCTTTATTTCTTCCTTGACCCACTGGTGATTCAGTTGGGCATTATTCAGTTTCCATGAGACTGTAGGCTTTCTGTAATTTTGTTGTAGTTGAAATCTAACTTTAAGTCATGGTGGTCTGATAAAATACAGGAGGTTATTCCATTGTTTTTGTATCTGTTGAGGTTTGCTTTGTGACTGAGCACGTGGTCAATTTTAGAGAAGGTTCCATGGTGTGCTGAGAAGATGATATATTCTTTTTTGTTAGGGTGGAATGTTCTGTAGATATCTATTAAGTCCATCTATTGAGTCATAATGTCTATTACTTCCCTTATTTCTGTTAAGTTTCTGTCTGGCACATCTGTCCATTGGTGAGAGTGGGGTGTTGAAATCTCCCACTACTAGTATGTGGGATTTGATGTGTGATTTAAGCTTTAGTAATGTTTCTTTTTATAAATGTGGGTTCCCTTGTATTTGGGGCATACATGATCAGAATTGAGACTTCATCTCAGTAGATTTTCCCTGTGATAAATAAGTAATGTCCTTCCCGATCTCTTTTAATTGATTTTAGTTTGAAGTCTATTTTATTAGATATTAGGATAGCTACATCAGTTTGCTTCTTAAGTCCATTTGATTGGAAAGTCTTTTCCCAGACTTTAACTCTGAGGTAGTGTCTGTCTTTGAAGTTGAGGTATGTTTCTTGTATGCAGCAGAAGGATGGGTCCTATTTTCATATCCATTGTGTTAGCCTGTGTCTTTATAGGCAAATTGAGACCATGGATATTAATGACCAGTAATTGTTAATTCCTGTTATTTTTTGGTGGTAGTGTTGTGTGTTTCTCTTCTTTGGTATTTGTTGGTGTGGGATTATCTATTGCTTGCGTTTTCATGGGTGTATCTAACTTCCTTAGGTTGGATTTTTCCTTCTAGTGCTTTCTGTAGGGCTGGATTTCCAGATAGGTATTGTTTAAATCTAGTTTTACCATGGAATATTTTGTTTACTCTGTCTATGGCGATTGAGAGTTTTGCTGGGTGTAATAGTCTGGGTTGGCATCCATGGTCTCTTAGTGTCTGCATAATGTCTGTCCAGGACCTTCTGGCTTTCAGAGTCTCCATTGAGAAGTCAGGTGTTATTCTGATGGGTCTGCCTTTATATGTTACTTGGCCTTATTCCTTTAGCATCTCTTAATATTTTTTCTTTATTCTGTATGTTTAGTGGTTTGCTTATTATGTGGCAAGGGTACATTTTTTTTTGGATCTAGTCTGTTTGGTGTTCTGTAAACTTCTTGTATCTTCATAGGCATTTTCTTCTCTAGGTTGGGAAAGTTTTCTTCTTTGATTTTGTTAAATACATTTTTTGTGCCTTTGAGTTGGTATTCTCCTTCTATCCCTATTATTCTTTGGTTTGTTCTTTTCATGGTGTTCCAAATTTCCTGGATGTTTTGTGTATGACTTTGTTGGCTTAAGTGTTTTCTTTGACTGACAAATCTGTTTCCTCTATCGTATCTTCAATGCCAGAGATTCTCTCTTCCATCTCTTATATTCTATTGGTTATGCTTGCACCTGTAGTTCTTGTTCATCTATTCAGATTTTCCATGTTCAGCATTCCCTCAATTTGTATCTTTTTTTATTGCCTCTATTTCAGTTTTCAAACCTTGAACTGTTTCCTTCACCTGTTTAATTGCTTTTTCTTGGCTTTCTTTAAGGGATTTATTGATTTCTTCCAATTTTTTTTTGTTTGTCTTTTCCTCAATTTCTTTAAGAGAATTTTTCATTTCCTCTTTAAAGGCCTCTATCATCTTCTTAAAGTCATTTTAAGGTTGATTTCTTCTGCTTCTTCTGTGTTGGGATGTTCAGGTCTTGCTGACGTAGAACCACTAGGTTCTGATAGTGCCATATTTGTATTTTTGTTGTTGACTGTATTTTTGCACTGGTGTCTACCCATCTCTTCCTCCACTCGGTGCAAGCAGTGTCTGTGTCTGAGGAAGCCTCTTTTGGTTGGATTAATACTCTTGGTCCAATGGGAGCTCTTGGTCTAATTGGGGCTCTTGGTCCAGTTGATGCTGATAAACTCTGTGTCTCAGGGAGTAGCTCTTAGTCCAATTGGCACTGATGGGCTCTGTCTCAAGAAGCAGCTGTTCCCAGCTGTTGCAAGTGGGCTTATGTGTCTGGTGGTCACTGATGCCGCAGGAGATGGTTGGCTTAGCAAGGACTAGTAATCACAATCTATATTGTAAGTAATAATAACTGTGATTGATAATAATGGTTACTAATAATCACCTGTGGAGTCACTGCTGGATGGCAGGATCTATGCTTCACATTAATTTTCTCAGCCCTTTAGAATCTATCTCTACAGTGTACTTGTATCACCAGTGGCCAGAACAGTACCAGGCATAGAATAAATCCTTAACATCCATTGAAAGCATTGTACGGGAGGCTTTTATTTGGCTAAGCTGGGTATTGAGGTTTAAGGTCAGCAGAGTTGAAGTGTAAAGTCAATAGTGGAAAACCAGAGACCTGCTCCTATGGGTCTCCAGAGACAGTTAACATTAGTTTCACCATCATTTTGAGTCAGCTCCAACAGAGACATGGCTAAAGAGCTTCAGGTGAACTTCCTCCATGGATTATTCAGAAAAACCTGAGAAAGTATACCCCAAATGAGAGCCTTTTAAAAAATTTAATGTAAAAGGTAACTTCTCACTTCTGCCATATGCTATTAGTTAGAACTGAGTCAACATGTCCATATTTATGGGGCGAGGGTTACACAAGAGCATAAATACCAAGAGGCAGGAATCCTTGCTGGCCATCTTCTGGGCTGTCTGCTGCAGCTTTCACCTGCTGCCCTTACAGCTGTTCTGGTCAAAGACCAGCGCCATCAGGGCTGAGTTGTAGCTGAAGTTTTCTCTGGTCCTGCCCATCCCCATGGACCCCACAGCCACTTATAAAATAATCACTCAGAAGCTTATATTAATTAAAACTGCATGGCCATGGCTCAAGCCTTTTGCCAGCTAGCTCTTATATCTTAAGTTAGCCCATAACTATTAATCTATGTATCGCTACATGTTCCGTGGCTTTACCTGCATCCCATTACATGTTGCTCCTTGGGCAGCTCGCTGGCATCTCCTCTCCTTCTTCCTGTCTCTCTCTTTGAATTTTCCACCTGCCTCTAAGCTGCCTTGCCATAGGCCAAATGGCTTTATTTATCAACCAATCAGAGCAACATATATTCTCAGCATAAAGAACAATCCACAGCACTTCCCCTTTTCTGTCTAATCAAAAAGGACGTTTTTAACTTTAACATTCCTATGCTTCCTGCTTGGCTACTGGCCAATCGGCATTTTATTTATCAACCAATCAGAGCACCACACATTCACAGTGTACAGAAAGACATTCTCCCATCACTTCCCCTTTTCTGTCTAAACAAAAGGAAGGTCTTAACTTTAACTATTAAAATTACATATAACAAAACAGTTACCAAGCCAGAATTACTGTACAATATCTAGTCTATTTATATTTGGCAAATTCAAAGAAAATATTCTATTTATCCTATATTTGTGAGTCTAAGGTTTCATATCTAATTTATCTTTTATCATGACTAAGGAAAACTATAATTATAACTATCTAGTCTTCAACTACATCAAAGATCCCAGAAGGATATAATATTACCTAAGTAAACAGGAAGAGCATTGTAAGCAAAAATCTAGAATGACAGAGACAGCTGGCTGCCTTTTGGGGCATTCATTTTTTAGCCTACAGGCCTAGAGTCTCTCAGTCACTTCTCTCTGTGTCCTGTAGAATGTCTGGCATTTTCTTCTGTGAAGCACGAACCCAAAGGACCATGTTGCCTTGCAAATTTCAGTGTTCACCTTCCTATGTATGGGTCCTGCATGTCTAATCGATACAACATTTTGTCAAGCAGTCCAAGGAAAAACAGTTTCTTGCCCAGATGGCTACTTTTGCCAAGAAGAAGATAAACTCCATACAGAGTGTCTTTGATGCTCATCTTTCTCTTTGAAGTAAATCGGTGCTGCCAGGAGCAGACATATCTCAATGTCCAGAAAAGTCTAAGTTTTTAAAATGTTTAAATGCCATATTCTGTAGGTCTTTGAAGTGTTTGAAGATTACCTACCTAATTGAATTATATCTATGTATACCTAGAAAACTTAACTGAAATGACTGTAAGTTTGATTATCATAGATGACTAATTATTAATATGTATTTCTGAACTATACATTACAATTTCAAATGAGTTACACAAAGTACTTTAAACAAGAGTAGAAATATACGTACAGTATAACAAAATTAACCTTAAATTTGTATCAATAAACTAAAATCTATACCAATGTAAAACATTTTAAACAAGTTGCTCTTTAAAAGCAGGTTCAACGATCTACCCTTTTAACCTATCATATCTATGTCCTATATTTCTATATCACTGAGTAGACAAGCTGTGTGATACCATGGGATGAGTCACCATGTCAGGTTGGCTACTGAGTGTCTCACAATGTTAGATGCTCGCTGTTGAGTGTTGACATCCAGACACAAAATATACAAGCTTTATGGGTAATCCTGGCCTCTTCCACACATTTCTCTTCTCTCCTCTCTCTCTCTCTCTCTCTCTCTCTCTCTCTCTCTCTCTCTCTCTCTCTCTCTCTCTCTCTGTGATATATGCACACATATGTGTGCAAGTGTGTGTGGATGCACTCTCCTGTGCATGCACATATAGAGGTTAAAGGTTGACTCCTGGATATCTTCCTCTGTTACTCTCCACATTATTTTTTTTGAGACAGGTTCTCTCACTGAACCTAGAGTTTGATGTTCTGGCTGAGCTGGTCGGCCAGCAAGTCCTTTGGGGATCCTCCAGTCTGCATCCTCTCCCTCATCCCAGCACTGGAGTTGTAAGTACACATGGCTATGCCTGGCTTTGACATGGGTTCTAGGTATCTGAGCTCAGGTCCTCATGCCCGTACAGAGTCCCTTTGTCCACTGAGCTATCTCTGTAGCTGTTCATCAGAGCCAGACAGAGAGGAAGATAGGTGTGTGTGGCGGGGAGTGTTTCAGGTTGTCAATGTCATCACTGAAATGAGCAATCTCTGTGATGGATGGTTAAATGGAAACCCAAAAGCTCTTCACAGCAGCTTACTTATTTATTGAAGAAATGTATATTGCCAGGCATGATGGCACTTGCCTAGAATTTCTTCTACTTCGAAGGCTGAGGCAGGCAGATAGTGTGTTTAAGGACAGGCTGGGCAACGAAAGAAAAATAAGAAAGAAAGGACTAAAACAACGTGAGTGCCTACTATGTGCCAAGATGGGATATAAGGGTGAATAAATTAAACATGGTCTTTGTCATATGAAATGATCAAACACTGACTCAGTCTGATCTCATTGACATTAATGATAACACATCTCTATGTTCATATCCTATTGTGTGCACACTTCCTTATTTAGTACCTCTTTCACAGATACTTAACCAACAAACATTTTATATGGGCCTTAATAAACACCAGCACTCAGTTAAGCTCTCTGAAAGCCTTATTCAGTTGGCATTATTACCATCTTCTACACCTTACAGATAAAGACACCAGACTAAGGGACATTAAGTAATTTGTTCAGAGTTACGGTTAGTGAAAAGAGGAGTTAGGACTTGACCCAGATTGGTCTGACTCCCGAACACATATCCTTAACTAATACTATGAGCTCAAGAAATTGGGACAAGTTCATCTAATCCTCTACTGCTAATGGTGATGTCATGCTCCATATTGTTACTTTACAGCCCCAAGCACACAATATAGATTACACAGACACAGTTAAACACAAACTGTCCTGGAGGGCCTGGGACCGAACATGTGCAGCAGCAGCAGCAGCAGCAGTAGTCTTTGGGCTGCTGAATTATATACAGTAGTTAGTGATTTACAGTTAACCCATAGACAAGAACTCAAAGAAAGGGATAAGGGGCTAAGGACAGCTCCAAAGTTGGGGTTAGGGAGAAAGAGTAGGGTGTGTGTGTGTGTGTGTGTGTGTGTGTGTGTGTGTGTGTGTGTGTAAAAGGAATTCCTGAAAATTAGCACAAAACTGAGCTTTGAATGTCTGACAACCTGGGCAAAAAGGAAAATGTGATGAGTCAAATGATTTTATCCGTGGTGGCTGAGAGGACCTGGGCAGTAGCAAAAGGCCTCAGTGCGGCATCTTCGGTGCATGATTTGCAACTTCCATTTTCCTCCACAGTATTTTGCTTTGGTGACTCTGCTGCTGTGTGTTTGTCCGCTCCCCTGTGTTTCACAGCTCTGCTGTGTCACTTGGGATTGTAGTGCATTCATTGTGCCCGCCACCTAGAGAATAGCATTTATTGAATTTAGCACCTGCTGCTGTGTGCACAACACAAAAGGAGGTTTAGGAGGAGGGTTTATGAAAGAGAAGGTTCTTTCTTCTAGAGATGCTTCTACTCCAGCTAAAGGGGTGAGCGCAACCCTTGTAAGGAACTCAAATCAAACTGTTTCCAAACAAATATACACATACTACAAATTACCAATATATTTCCAGAAGACTGCACAGGCAGAAGTCAGCCCTGGAAGAGTTTCCAGTGGAGCTGGGTTTTGATCCTTGATTTACACCCAGGGTTCTGTACTGACCAAGACTGAAGGGTGTTCCAGAGCCAGCCATGAAGACTAGAAGTGTATTAAGTGACAGAAAGGGTAAGGACAGTCAAGGGAAAGACAGTACCAAGGACAGTACCAATAAGGAAACAAAGGAAGCTGTGCCTGAATTCCTTGGGGTGGCAGCATGTACTTCAACAGGAAGAGGCTCTAGAGCATGCCTGAGGGTGCCTCATTCTATGCAAACATATCTTTGAAAATCTAGTGCAGTCAAAAGTTGTGAGTGTCTGCTGAGTTTAGGGGCTGAGCTGGATGCTTCAATCTACATACCTGTCCTGTAAAGTGGGCATTATTTCCTATGGGTCTCCAGGGAGGTTAAGTACCAGGGTCCTGTACTCATGAAAAGGTAGAACTCCATGTGTAAGATAGGTTGCTTGACTTACACACCCACATCTTGTGTTCCACACACCTTTAAAAAAATGTTAACTATTTAAGATACGCTAGTGGTGGTGTTTGGTGTTCCATACAAAAAATGATTTACAGTAGCCATACTTTTATTTTCAAAGGGTTGAGCTTATCAAGTATGCAGCGAGAAAGAGTAGACAAATAGATAACATCATCAACCCAGGTACTTTAAACACCCAGCAGAAATGACAAGAGAAGTCCTCCTGGGGTTTGTGGGTGAGAGATGGCCAGTGTATTCTCCTGTGGATGGGCTTCTGCTATTTTGTTGCCAGTGTGGGCATTTTTTAAGCGTAGGATAAACAATATTAACTTCTGCTCCAAATGTTTAGCTTTCTAGCTGTTCTCAAGGGTGCAACTTAAAAAAATAATTTTAAAAAATCACCCTTATGGCTGGGAAGTGGTGGCATATGCTTTTAATCCCAGCACTCAGGAGCAGAGGGAGGTGGATCTCTATGAGTTCAAGGCCAGCCTGGTCTACAGAGTGAGTTCCAGGACAGCCATGGCTACACAGAGAAATCCTGTATGGAAAAAGCAGAAAAACAAAAACCAAAAACAAAACCATTTATTTAGTATGCATGCATGCCTCTGTGTGTTTTTGTGTGCCATGGTGTACTTGTGGAGGTCAGAGGACAACTTGAAGAAGTTGGTTCTTTCAGTCCACCATTTTGAGTCCTGCAGATTGAACTCAGCATCACCAGGCTTGGAGACAAGGGCTACTACCTTCTAAGCCAAGTAGGTGCAATGTTTTAAATGCACTTAGCTGTTTGCTGTACTGCTTTCTCCCTGTCACAGGATTAGGGAGCCAGTGTGTCTCAGGACAGGGAGGCTTGCTGGACACTTTAAACAAACTTGCCAAAGTGTAGAATAGGAGAAACTTCCTTGCCTGAGAGTCCTCTTTCCTCAAGCTCAAACAGCACATGACAATTTACATAAGTCACAATATAGGGAAAAAGGGCTAGCCAAAGAAACACACCCTGATCCTGGAACCAGAGCCAAGGAAGCACACTTTGGCCCTGGAACCAAAGCCAGTGAAAGAAACACACCCTGGCCCTGAAACTAGAGCCAAAAGGCTAAAAAGGGCCAGTAAAAGAAACACACTTTGGGCCTGAAACCAGAGCCAAATCTGCCCCTAATCAACCGAGCAGGAAACCAACCAATCCCTGAGCATGAAATCTAGCCAATCTGAGCTTGTCCAATCTCAGGGATTGAAATCTGACCAATTCCCACCCTGAAAATCTCCACCCTGGAAAAACTCGACCCCTAAGAAGCCCTATATAATCCCTGTGGCTGTTCAGTTTGCTCCTGCTTTTTTCCACCCTGGCAGGGGTAGCCACTCACCTGAATTCTTCCCTCCTAATAAATCTCTTGAATGAGGTTGGGTGAAGACCTTCTTTCAATGGAGAAGGAGCCTAGGCAGAGTAGAGTAAGACTGTAACACTTTGACAAGGGAAACTTTCCACTACACTCGGAGGGGTACCTGAGCAGAAGAACTGTAACAACTTTGCTGGGGAAACCCTTTGCTGGGGCAGAATTGTTACATTGGGGGAACCTTTTCCTGGAGCAGGGCTATAAGCAGCTATCCTTACAGTGACTTTGTGGTATTCCTTGGCTCTCGATTGCCAGAATACTTTTCCATCTGCCCTGCAACGCTTACACACACTCTTATCTTTTCGTTTTTGTTTTTTTCGAGACAGAGTTTCTCCATTTTAGCCCTGGCTGTCCTGGTTGTTCTGGAACTCACTCGGTAGACGTGGCTGGCCTCAAACTCACAGATCCTCCTGCCTCTGCCTCCCATGCCACCACCTCCTGGCCCTACAAACTTTTTTTTTTTTTTTGGGAAAGGATAAAGATTTCTTTTGACTGGTTGCATGGTATTTTATTTCATCAAATACAGATAGCTTTCTCCATTTGACAACAGACAATGAAAACCAAAATAATCCTTGATATCAGTTTCTAGGTCACATTAAGCAGATAATCCTG
>CABHPQ010172903.1:0-12573 GCA_902168405.1 Peromyscus aztecus
GCTTACTGGCCCACACACAAAGCAAACGTGAGTCAGAGGTCTAGACACCATATTGTAGCCAACCAGTGCTGACAGATACCAGCAGTTTTGAACATATTACACACTTGTGCTTACCCAAGGGATAAATATTTTTCCAGTAAACCTATACTTTTGCTGATTCAATCAACAGGATTAGGTGTAAAAATGTCTTTGGCACTTATCTACATTACTTAATAGTATCCTCTTGCAATAAATACCTGTTTTACAGCATTTTAGTAGGGAATCAATTTGTCATTACATTCCATTCTAATGCCATAGTCCAACCCAGCCCAGAATGTATTATTGATATGGAAATGAGTGTAATTAGCAGCGTAAATGATCTGTTATTTATGATACTAGTCCTAGCAGTAAATCACCATTGGTTCACTATCATTACTATGCAAATAGGAGACAGTTAATGGTCCATGTGTTAAAAACAGGCCACTTGCTTGCTCATTTGCAAATGAAAGGCAAGGGTGAGAGTTTAAGGTGGCCATGACAGTTCATCATATTGTCACTCCTGGTGTTCAGACTTAATAAAGCCAAGACACACAAATGATTCACCAGTCCCCCTTCCTTTACCATATTTTGCCTGGAAATCTGAGGGAAACAGTCAAGTTCATTTTCAGTTCCTCCAATTTGTACAGCAGGAACTGGAAATAATTGTGAACATGATTGTGTTTTGTGGCATCAGAGGTAATTTTTATATTGTCTTGGGAAAGCACCATAACATTCCCTATTAGAAAAGAAAATATCACCATCCATCATGAACTCACTTGCCTTTTTGGCAAATATAGTTTATTTTCTCCAACATACAAAGACTAGCAATGATTTGAGCACCCCGGGAATAAAATAATTATTAGTGGGCCTTCTAAGCAACCTTGAGTATACTAAAAGAAATTGTCTTGCTGTTTCTGCTTGTTCTATTGCTGTTGCTGCTGTTGGATTTCCTACAGGTAGAGCATGTGAGGCACTTGAGAGCATGAGTTACACAGGCCAGTGCCTCCCTCATGAAATAGGAATAAAGGCCAGAGCGAAGTCTGGAGGAGGAAGGCAGGTTGAGGGCAACCACAGTGTGGAAGCTGCGTTCCACTCTGACAGATCTGATCATCTTTTCATCTTTTGGGGAGAAATAATAGAATTTAAAAAGAAAACAAATGCCTTCATGTGAGAAATGGACATAGAAGACAGACTGGCCTTCACACTGAGCCAATGGAGCTACATCTTTGCAACTGACAAATTCCGTGAGAAATCCTGCTTGTTTTTCACTTTTATTACAAGGTATGGATTCAAGAGTGACTTACAAACTGGCCCTGAATTAGACTCATGGGAGAAGATAACATTTTTCATGTAAGAAAATTTACAGAGGCAGAGAGAAATTAGATTTATGTCTTAGTTTAACTTATGAGTTTATAAACTTATGTAAATTATATACTTTTCTTAAATTCCAACAAGAATGCCAGGCTACTGTGCTGTGGAATGTCATTCTGTATGTTGTGAATGTGTGTTGCTCTGATTGGTTGATAAATAAAGCTGTTTCGCCAATGGTGGGGCAGAATAAGGTTAGGTGGGGCATTCCAACTACAAAGAGAGGAAGAAGAAAGGCAGAACTGAGGAGATGCTGCTAGCTGCCACCAGGAGAAGCAAGATGTAAAGTACTGGCAAGCCACAAGTCACGTGGCAAAGTATGGATTTATAGAAATGGGTTGATTTAAGATGTAAGAGCTAGCTAATGAGAAGCCTGAGTCATTGGACCATATAGTTTGGAAATAATATAAGCCTCTGAGTCATTATTTTAAAAATGGCTGTGAGACCACAGGGCCACAGGAGCCGGGCGGGACCAGAGAAAATTTCAGCTACACTATTGGCTTCCTGGTCACACTGGTTTTCTCAAAATAACTATGCTTCCTGGTTTTTCTTTTTTAAAACCTTAAAGAATAAAGGAAGGTTTTATGAACATGTCAGGACTGGACTTGTTTCCTCTCTTTGTAATACCTCCAGACTTCCCCACCTTTTCTAGGTTTAATGAATGTGCACCTGTTTTCTCTCTTCTGGACACTAATGTATGAAAATACTTACCTGCCCCCACTCTTAATTTAAACTCACACTGGGCTGCCTCATGGTTTTATTTTACTTTATTTATCTAAACTTGATTTAATTACAAGGCACACTGAAATTTTGGGATAGGCTTTTAACATAGTTTATTGTACACAAAAATAATATTGTGGACATAGAATATTCAGAGGACATACAAGCCTCAGAGGATCCCACAAAGAACGTGAGTCAACTGATCACACAGGTCGATTTCACCCAAAGAGAACAGAAAATCAAGGGTTCCTGAGAATGTGATGGGGTTTCTGTCTTCACAGGGTCACACACATATAGACTGATGAACATAATGGAGACGATTTCATCCACATAGGAAGGGCATCCACATGTTCTCATCAAAGCTGGATAAAATATTTGCCAACTGTTACTAAGCTCTAGATACATCTATGCTCCATGAATTATCTTATAGCATTGTAGCCAGATGACATTACAGTTTTCCTTTTACAGACAAGGAAACTGAGGCACAGACAAGTAATTATCTGGATGCATAAAGCATAACAATATTGTGGCAGTTAAGTTCAAAACTATGGCTGACAGTTAAAAATTTGTTCACTTAATAATCACATATAATGTCTTTCAATATGTGAAATAAATATGCTCACAAATTTCCCAATTACTGAGAGTAATCAAAATTAAACTACGAATATGTAAAATTTGTTTAGTGTTCTTTGATTTAAAATGTTCTTTTGACTAGTAACATTTAGTGTTTGCCTCCTATTATGTTAGATGAGGAGCCCAAGCAATGGGACCCATATGTGCATAAAGAATTATAACGTTGCTTTCAAGGAAAATGATGGCAGAAATTCTACTGAGTTTTATAGTCATTGAACAGATAAAATCATTTACTTCGCTAAAATGAAACTAATGGATAGATGATGGATAGAAGGAAGGAAGGAAGAGAGGGAGGGAGGGAGTGAGGGAGGGCAGGAGGGAGGGAGGGAGAAAGGAAGGAAGGAAGGGTAAGGTTTATCAAAGGAACTTAATTCAGGTCTAGTATATATTTATTTCGGGTTTAAATATTGTTTTCTTCCCCCACCTGAGCTACTGCTCCTCTCTGACCCCATTCAGGACATTCTCAAACAAAAAGCCAAAGTAAGCCTTATAATCTATAAACTGGGCCACTACATTTCCCAGAACTCCTTAATGATTTTTCCGACAACTGAGAAAAGAACCCCAAGTCTGTTACATGTTTTATTTCCCCTTTTATTTTCATAATGATACATTTGTTAAATTTTTTTAATCCTCTCCGTTACAAGGAATTATGTTCATTCTTATATGCTTCAACAGAGTTACTACAGGTCTTAGGACCCTCACAATTGCTCTGTCAGCCACAACACTACTCTCCTACCCACTTCACTCTCCTCAGGTGTCAACTCAAATGCCCTTGTTTCCAAAAAATTATTCTCCGAATATCCTAAATAATATTGAAATTGCTCAAGACTCATTGCCCTCATTATTTGTTATACACCACAATTCTTATAATGGTTATTTTTAAATAAAAATTGCATATTTTCTCATATATGCATTTTAAGATATATTTCTTTATTACATGAAGGCGTGTGTGTACCCCTGTGTATGTTCATATGTCCCACGTGCATCCAGGTGTCTGTAGAGGTCAGAAGAGAACGTTAGATCTGGAGTAACAGGTAGTTGTGAATCACCCAGCATGGATACTGGGAACTGAACCCGGGTCCTCTTTAAGAGCAGCAAGCAAGCACTGTTAACCACTGGTCCATCTCTCCACCCTCTCAGCATTAATATTGTCAGCTTGGCAGGATCTAGAATCACCTCGGAGAAAAATCTCTGGTCACATCTGCAAGGGGTTTTTCTAGAGTGTTTTAATTCATAACGGATGACCCACCCTAGTTACAGGCCGCATGATCCCAGAGACGACTGGATCTCAGGTTGAATATAAAGGAGGCCGTGAGCTGGATGTGATCACTCATCACTTTTTCTGCTCCTGTAGGTTCAGCTGCTTTCTGCTCCTGATGGTGTGTTTTTGTTCCATGCTGGAGTGTACACACAAACTACAGGCCAAAATAAATCCTTCCTAAGTGCATTCTTGGGGTGTATTTTCACAGCAACCAAAAAAAAAAAAAGGCAAATCAATATAATCATTGTCATCTATTGCTCCATATAATTTATTCACTTAGTTTCCTTTTCAGACAGTATAAAATTTACCAAGTCACAGATTTTTTTTTTCCGAGACAGGATTTCTCTGTGTAGCTTTGAGCCTTTCCTGGAATTCACTCTGTAGCCCAGGCTATCCTCGAACTCACAGAGATCCGCCTGCCTCTGCCTCCCCAGTACGGGGATTAAAGGCGTGCGCTACCACTGCCCGGCTCAAGTCACAGATTTATTAAATTGCTTTGTCTATGACTTTCTCACTGGATAGGACAGGAACTAAAATTCGTAAAGAGGCAGGACCACCATCAATCTTTTAGTAACTTCACTGTCTTTGTGTCTGTCTGTCACTTAGATCACTATTGCCTTCTGTCTATCATCCTCCCTGGAAGTAGGGGGAATAAAAGCTGGTGGCTGTAATAAAACACTAATGTTTAAACTGATGGTGAAGAGTAAACAAATTTAATAATTAGTAAATTCTATATTGGACAATAATTTTAAATACCTCCCCTTCTGTGGGTAAACTTTTAACACTGTTATGTTTCTGTGACATGCACTACTGGATGTAATTTGTTTTGAAATTATGTACTACTGGATGTAATTTGTTTTGAAATGACTTTTATTATAATTAATTGTTAAGAAACCAAATCAGTACTGCAACCAACTGTGACCCATAAACTATTTCTGAAAAGTGAATGGGTGTTTTCTCCATATATGATGCTACTGGAGTCGTGATCTGCCAAGAGTTAAAAAATTCAACTTCTGTAAATATGCATTTTTTTTATTATAAGGCAGAATTAGGCTTCAACATGTCTAAAACCCACCAATAGCAGTTAATTACCAGTTATATTAGCACACTGAGAATTAGTTGATAAGAATCAAATTAGGTTTTTAAATCACCATTGCAAATTACTAGCTCTACCTTTAGGAAACACATTTTGTATCATTAACAACCCACAGGCCCTGTGGAGGACAGTAGTCCTTTTTGACTGTTATTATTAATATTATTATTTTTGTTTAGAGAATGACCAGTGAGAGGCCTGCTTTTGGTTTTCCCTGTTCACTCAAGAATCACTCTTATAATTAACTTGCCCCATCTCTTTACAAGTCCCTCAGATGGGCATTGAGAATGCACATTCTCAAGTCATCTTAAAGTTTCACGATACAGAGCCGTTCTTGGGTTATGCAGATTTGATTTTTGTTTGGAAAGTTATTCGTGATACATAAATGTAACATCATAGCATTGGCAGTTATGTGTTGTATATTCTATTTCTTGTTGACTTTTTATGTATTTTGATTGATGCATTATATTTGTGAATATTTACCTGGTTAAAAAAAAATGGTGTTTAAATACATGTGCACACTAGGAAGTGATCAGCTAAAATTAATTAGTGTATCCATCACCTTAAACTTCCTTCTCTTTTCTTTATGAGAGCATTCAAATCCCTTTCTTCTGATTTGGAGATACACAGGGTTGGTTGTATTGCTGTTATATGCCTTCATTCTGCTGGACCACAAAACTCCTAATATAATTGCCAGTCACTAACATTGTACCTGTTGATTGATGTCTCACGCTCTCCTGCCTTATTCTCTCCAGTTAGTAACCACTACCCGGCCTTCAACTACAATGAGATCAACTCTTTTCATATTACACATAGAACTGAGCTCGTGTGATAATTGTCTTGCTGTGCCCGATTAATATCCTTCAATATAATGTTTTTCTAGGTCCATCCATGTTAAGCCAATTAGAGGATCTCAGGCTTTATTAATACTGGAAAACATTCAGGATAGGTATAGGATAGGTGTAACTGTAGTTTAACAAGGAACCACCACCCTATTCACAACAATGCTGCAGTAATGTATATTCCCATCATCAGAGTGTAAGGGGTCTTCCATTTGTAAATAAAGTGGCATTTACAGGAAAACAAATTGTAGAAAAAAAAATTGTAACTTCCAACAGCTTGAGTTGTTATAATAGAGACTGTTATTTAAATTACAGTTTTATCAATTATGGGCATGAAAATTGTGTAATAGCTATAGAAAGAGACACTCAAGCCAGGCAGCGGTGGTGCACGCCTTTAATACCAGCACTCGGGAGGCAGAGCCAGGCGGATCTCTGTGAGTTCGAGGCCAGCCTGGTCTACAGAGTGAGATCCAGGACAGGCACCAAAACTACACAGAGAAACGCACCCCCCCCCCAAAAAAAAGAAAAAGAAAAAAGAAAGAGACACTCATTGCCTCCTATTATTTGAAAATTTTAATTTTTACTAACATTATTAAAAATTGAGAAAATTCTGAGCTAGTTTTAAACTACTTTTTCCTCCTAGAAATCACACAAGATTTTTGAAAAATGCTAAAGTGTTCAATCATCAGGTTTTATAGACGAAGATATTGACATTTAAAAACTGACATACTTCAAGAAGTTTCAAATGGTGTCTCCTTAAAGCAACTTTAACATTTTCTATTCCTTTACCACACAGCACATTCTAAGTAAGAAAGACTGATCAAAAAAGAAATGTGTTCTTCACATAAGTATTATTTTAGAACTCTGGATTTTTGATCTGTGTACAGACACTTGGCAGTAGATAAAACATGTATGTATCTGAAACCCTTATTATTATATCTTGCTTATACAGTAAGTGGGTAGGGAGCTATGTGAATGTTGAAAATAACAGATTGAACACTCTTAACTTTCTGACCTTTGTGGGGATGAGTGAGTGAGTTCATCAGTGGCCTGCGAATTCTAGATTGTCATGCAATCCAGCTATGATTAAATGAGAAAGGTAATCCCAAAGAGATATTTTAAACTACAGGATTGTTTTCATCTACTCAGGAAACGAATAATTCATGAAATATGAGAGTAAGCAAGTGACTCAGTCATGTGGCTTTACAGGTTCTTGGAAGCAATATTTTAAAACATTTTACTCTTTTGCAGGAGAATAACCAATCCATGATGGGAATTCATGGTGGGGCTGTATGGGCACGGGTTCAGAATTGTGTACTCTGTATTTCTAGGAACCAAGGTCAAGTATTCAGAAATTTTGAATTCAGAAATCTCACATGAACAAACAGAAGGGTAATTTAATTCATATGACAGATTACACCTTGACTCAGAGGTTTTGGGAGGCCTGAGACACTGTCAAGTGAAAGCATTTTCCATAAGCTATTTAGAAAATGTTTTTAAAAAAACACAACTATTCTTTACCTCAGAATGGTAAAGATTGAGTAAAGTCTAGATTTCTTATTTCCCCTGTATTATGTATCTATACCATACACAAGAAGAACTGTACAAAAGAAAAAATATCCCTACACAGAATCTCAACTGATTTAGGAATATGAATGTAGGAGTTATTTAAAAAAAAAAAAACACACAGCTGGGCGGTGGTGGCGCACGCCTTTAATCCCAGCACTCGGGAGGCAGAGGCAGGTGGATCTCTGTGAGTTCGAGGTCAGCCTGGTCTCCCAAGCGAGTTCCAGGAAAGGCGCAAAGCTACACAGAGAAACCCTGTCTTGAAAAACCAAAAAAAAAAAAAAAAAAAAAAAAGAAAAAAACCAATTAGAATGGTTTAAGCCATGGCTTAGAATCATGAAAAGATCCCAAATATTTACATACATATGTAGATGCATTCGCCTTAAGCTTCGAGTTGTCAGAGTGAACCTTACTTTCTTATGTGCCACATACAAACAAAACGTTCTGCAATCTTCTTTAATATAGCATCATAAATCCTGTAGTAGGGGTGGAGAGATGGCTAGGAGTGTTTACTGCTCTTCTAGAGAACTGAGTTCAGCTCCCAGCACCCACGTCCAACAGCTCACAACCACCTGTAACTCCATCTCCCTAGGATCCTAGTGCCTCTAGAACACACACACACACACACACACACACACACACACACACACACAGTATGCATACACACATACACATAAATAAATGTGAAACTAGCTCCTTAAAAAACTCCACAAAAGTCCATATTTCTTTCATCTAAAATTTTCTTGAAAGTTTTTTAAGCTGAAAACTTACCATATAATTAGAATAGTTTGCTATTTATTCACCCATATTTTTTATTAGAAAGGAACATTTATTTTCATAGTAGCGTATTTTCGCTACAAGTTTAGAAGAGAAAAATATGAAATTGAGGCATGAGCAGAGAAAATGAAGACAGATGATGCTAATGTCTCATTAGGCCCCTCATGTTCTCATCTTTTACCCTGACTTCCAGTACCCAAGAGAAACTTCTTCTAGCCCCATTACCGCAGATCTGGTCTCCAAATACTCCTTCCCTAATTAAGGGAACATTAGAGCAATTGGTGTCGCTTTGAATAGCCTCCAAGTCTTAAACACTATGGCTTAATGTCAAATTTTGTCACTACAATAAATCCTGGGCAGCACTTACAGAAGGAGGAAAAAGAGAAAAGAGAAACCCTGCTATGTGAGCATGTGCTTATTCTGAATCCACAATGTAGTATTTACTGGAATGCTAAACTGTTGATCTCAAAACACTCCTCCCCGTTAATTATAAAATAATTAGCATGAATTATCATTATTCTTTCTACCAGAAGAAAATAGAATAAATAAAGAACAAAATTACAGGAAGTCTGCACTTGTTGGAATAATAACATTGCATAATGCCACTGATAACAGCTGATATTTATTGAGTACATACACATTCCAGGTTCTAGATGAAATGTTTCCTAATTTGATCACCTTGTCTCTTAAAGTAAACATTAGCATTATTTATATAAGAAAACACAGTTGTAAAGTATACTGTATCCAAGGTCCACATATAGACTTCATCCCATGGCTCCTTGCCCTCAGAGTTTTAGCTTCTAAACATTACACTTCTAATACTAGATATATCACCTTAGCACTCATAAACTTATTTACAAATATTCTGGTGAGAAGAATAAGAGAAATAATGAATCATTGGAATGTTATAGAAATTGCTCAGGTATTTCAGTACTTAAAAATATGTCCATATTGAGACTCTTGCTCAATCAATGGGAATTTTAATATACAGTTCCAGACAACAAAATAATTATAAACATAAAATCAGGAAGATAAATCATAAAACCCTGTCAATCATTGTTTATAATACAGAGAAGACTAGAAATTGATGAATAAGTTAACATATGCAAACTCTGGAAAAAGTTTCTAGTCAATACTGTGAAAAATATAAACAGGCCATGGCAAATAAAAATCTTCTGGAAAAGCAATCAGTAAGATCTTAAAAACAAACTGAGTCTATTCATGCAGAGGCTTAAAAGTTTACATCACTTATAAATCACATACCAAAAGTAATAAATACGGCATGGTTAGATGTATAAGAAACAGAAAAATTGGAGCACCATGCTATCTCCAAGGAGTCATAGCTGACAGCTCTAATACAAAATTAAAACATGTTAAAGTAAAAGACTCAGCTACCTTATGCTTGCTGATCAGTGATCCTAGGCTCAGGAGAATTGTACTAATAGCCCCCCAAGAGACAGAGAATAAAAAAAAGAAACGCCCACTTCATATCTTTGTGGTCTCCCCAAGAATTAATTTCTTCTTCCTGAGACTCAGATTCTCTCAGTATTTTGCAACTTCTAAATAATAGAGTTTTATCCAAAATCCTTTTGCCATTCTGGCCATATGGAGATAAAACACATAAGTGAATTATACACATTTTCAGCTAAGCTTACACAGTAACATTCAAATCACATTTGTCTGTAAAATTTAAGTCAGTAATTCCACAAACATACTCAGAATAGTCAAACCTTTCCCAAATAAAAGAGGCTTTACCATATCTAGTCTTGAAATTCTGGATATTTTATCATTAATGGCAGCAGGCAAAGCCTGGAGGCTGGCAGAGCAGGCTTGAGACCAGAGTAGGTGGAAAACCAAGCAAACACGTAAACAGTAAAATGAGCCAAACAAACAAAGAGAAAGAGAAACAAATGTGTTGATGTCTGAAAAAAAGCAAAATTACATACACTATAAAGATTGGAATAAGTCTAGAGGTCACCAGTGCACTAGACTCTGGTCATTCAGCTAGCCATACATCCTCAGGGAAAGATAAATTGTCAAAAAGGGATTCCACAAAAAGGGAGCAATCAGCAAATCCAAGGTGGAAGAAAGCTTGCATGGTGCCCCTACTTGGTGGTCTTCATTCTCTGTTCACCCATATTAAGAATGATTCCTGAACAATCCTGAACCTAGAGGACACGGCAGATCACTACACCCAGCGGGTATTCTAGGCCACATCACTTACTTTATTCTCAAGTGCTTTCCAGCTCCACAATGGCATACCAAAGCTTAATGTCATCAGACAGAGAATGAACTTGTAACAAATCATATGGTGGCTTATGGAGTAATTTCTGTGGTCTAAAAATTATACTACTATTCTGTAATTTTATCGGATAAAAGGCAACGGAAGTGATACACACTTTAAACTGTGCTTCTAACATACTTAAGGACATTTAGAAGAGACATTGTAAACTCTAAGATTTTCATTCTGCCTTCTGTCTTACCACACATTCTCTTACTCAATACTCCAAAGTAATCTCTGGCCCCTAATACAGCGTTCGTTTGGATGTCTTTGTGGACTGTACAAGGGACCCCATAGTCCAGTGAATGTAGCCTTAGTATGTTTACTTCTTTGGTCATTTTCTGACTTGCTCTTTATGGCTGGGAAACACCACACTGTATCTGCTACAGTTTTTGAAACACACAATTGTGTTTCTTGTGCCTATGTGTCTTTCTCCAGTGGTTTTTTGAGTTGGCATACCCCTTCCTTTCTTCCTATGATTAGTTAATGCATTCCTGGAGACTTGCCTAAAACCACAGCTCCTTCTGCGAGACAATCTGACGTTTTATCACAGTCATTTGGGGGGTTCTTTAGGGCACCAATTCATTTCTTCGTTTTGTTTCATGACACCCGGGGAGTAAGCCTACACTGCACACCATTTTATTACATGAGGTTTTGCTATGGTTTGCAGGTTTTCATCTTCGAGTCCAATGCTACAGCAACTGCTTATTAGCATCACTTAGAGGAGACGGGAAACGGAGCTTGGGAACCAGACTTAGACCAATTCTCACATAGCTTGCTCTGTAAACTTTGGTAAGTTAGTAACTATGTCCCAACTAAAATTACTACTGGCAATTGAAAATCAGGGGCAGAACAATGTCCCATGTTTCCTGTGCTTGTTTGTTTCAAGGTCCTCAATGAACAAGGCATGCAAAAGAAGGGGACTTTTAGTCTGTTAACGAATATTTATGTATTTAATAAATATATGTGGGCACATAACCAATGTGTTAAACTACTCTAATCTTAACTTCTTGAAATGAATTATTTAATTAGTGCTGGATGAATTAAAAAGATTAATAACTCTGAGGAAAAATTAAAGACAAGATGCTTGAAAAAAAATGAAAAGCCCCACAAACATGAAAAAAAAAGTTATATCGTGCTTATATGTTTCCTCAAAGGGAACACCAGCATCCTGGTTTTCCATTCTATGTTAGTAGTTCTGACCAAAAAAAAACCTTTGTTATTATGCCATGGCCAAATCAGAAAACCTAGAGATCCCTGGGGACTAATCACAGAGATTAATCAGTTCACTAAAAAAATGGAAAAAATACTCTGTAAAAGTAACCTATAATTTCACCAATTTAATACAGATTCTTCTGCCCACTCTGTGTCCATACATATACACAGTTTTACCATACTACAGGTACCATTCACGCTTTCCTTTCTGAATGACATAATATAACACTTTCTGTACTTAACATAGTTTCCACATTGGCTCTCTACATTTTTTCATGTATCTCACAAACTGTTTCCTGTGCTACGTTATACATTTCACTGAATTGACATATGAAGTTTAGTTTAGCAATTCCTCATCAGTAAATGTTTAGAAAGCAACGCTGCAGCGAATCTTAGAAGCTGCTCACCGCGAGCCTTCTGGTCACAAAGGACAAACAAACCCTTCCCGTCAGTGCAGGTAACTGTTTAGGAGAGAGAGAATGGTGACTACCTGTTTTGCTTCCTCCAATGCATCTTAGCTGCACAGTTTTCTGTTGTTTTGCAGACCTGAGTTGGCATTCGTGAGTGTTGAATTAGTGAGGATTACTTATTAATCATTCTAAAATGGTTTCAACCACTTGTGTCACATTTAAAGTACAACTGAGCAGTAACAGCTGGGAAACATGCAACCATTTCCTTATGGGGTACAATTAAGAAATTCTTAGAAAATAGGGTAGCCTTAAACTGTGCAAACAGACTTTCTAAATTGAATATACTTTCCAACTTTAAAAGCAACAATGGCTACAATCTCAACTTTTTT
>CABHPQ010172903.1:12673-42099 GCA_902168405.1 Peromyscus aztecus
AGAGAGAGAGAGAGAGAGAGAGAGAGAAAGAGAGAGAGAGAGAATTTGTATGTGCATGTGTGTACATAGGTGTGTGTTTATTTTGGTGGAGATCAAAGGATTGTTCCTATTTGCCAAGTGTTTTACACTGATTCATAATAATAATTACCACAGTACTGGACGTAAGACAATACTCTTGCCTAAAACCACAGTTCATTCTGCAAGACAAATTGACATTCTATCACAGTCATTTTCGGGTTCTTTAGGGGACCAATTCCTTTACTCATTTTGTTTAATGATACTCGGGGAATAAGTCTTAAATTCAATTTATTACCAAAATAAATGTAAATAAAAATTGATTATGAAAAACAAAAACGTTATTGGAAAAGTTGTGACTATTTACATAGAAAAACCCTAGAGATTCCAGGGAAACTTTACGATTAACAAGACTCCTTACTATGTTTGAAGAAATAAGGCAAATATGCAGAAATCAACAGGTTTCTGGTGCTGAGGAAAGCCAAAAGAAAGCATGTCCATAGTCTGTAAAATGTCAGAGGCTTCTCTTCAAGAAGACTAATGAGCGAAGTGAAACAGATTTGCAACTTAATCTGTAACATTTATTAAGTAAATAGAACTGAATACAGGAAATATCCAAATATTCATGACTTTAATACTACAAACACTTTCCGTAAATTTATACAGTAAATGTACTAACACTTGGAATCATAGAACCAACCATGATAGGCAAAAAGAAGAAAAAAGGGAGAAAAGGAAAGAAATCAATGAAATGGTTCCTAATGATTTTCTGCTATACTCATTGATCTGTGTCTCTGATGATTCCAGTCATCATCAGAGAGGCTTCCTCCAGCAGCAGATAGGAACAGGCATAGAGACCCACAGTCAGACATTATGCAGACAGAGTCTGAATGGGGGGGTCTCCACTGGGTCCCTCCACTTGGAGATGAGGAAACCCCGCAGAAGTGAGGAGAAAGATTGTAGGAGTCAGAGGCCAGGGTGGACACCAGAAGAACATGGCCCACCAAATCAACTAAGACTGGTGCATGTGGGCTCTCAGGACTGAGCAGCAAACATGGACCAGCATGGGTCTGTACCAGATCCCGGACTAGTGTGATGGCTGCTAGCTAAGAATTTTTGTGGGACTCCTAACAGTGGGAGCAGGTGTCTGTCACTCTTTTGTCTGCTCTTGGGACTCCTTTCCTCCTATTGGATTGCCTTGTCCAGCTTTTTTGTGTGTGTGTGCCTTTGTCTTATTGAATCTTGTTTTGTCCTGTTTGGTTGTTGTCTCTTGAAGACCTGCTCTTTTCTGAAGAGGAAACAGAGGAAGGGCATGGCTCTGGGGAAAAGGGGGGACCTGGGGAGGAGCTGGGAGTAGTAGAGGGAGAGAAAACTATGGTCGGGATATATTGTATGAGAGAAGAATCTGTTTTCAATTTAAAAAAAAAAAAAGAATTATAATTTGGCAGAGTGATGCTATTGGACCAAATACGACATTTGAGAGATTAAAATTATCCTTAAACCATTAGAACAATTACACCAGAAAAGTCATTAAATTTATGAAAAATTAAATTGTGATACTGGCCAAAATCCATTGGCTTTCAAGCTGCCAAAACCCTTATATTTATGTCTTACTTATTCTTACATGATTATAGTAGGTTTCCCAAGGAAAAGTTGAGCGCTTCAGAAACGATTATTGGCAAACTGAGTTACAACTATCATTCTTCATGAAGTTGAAATCAGTGCTATGGAGAATTTAAGTTAAGCTAACTTGTTTCAAATTCAAACCCAAGGCTTCAGATTGGAACTGAATTATTTGTAATTTTTCATTATACAAAGGTACAATTAAAATAAGATGCTGTGCGGTGGTGGTGTACACCTTTAATCCCAGCACTCAGGAAGCAGAAGCAGATAGAACTCTAAGTTCAAGGCTAGCCTGGTCTACAGAGTGAGTTCCAGCACAGACAGGACTACATAGAGAGACCCTGTCTCAATGAAAAAAAAAATACAGTGCTTTCATCTGTGATCTTTAGGGTTTAGATCAGGGTGTCCCAGTTAAAGGTACACTTTTAATGCATACAAACACACAAGGAATTTTAAGGGACCTTCCTGCCTGTTTCAAGTCTAATTCTTCATTTTTATGGGTTCTTTTCTGTGCCCAACAGAGATGATTTCCAAGGGAGAAGACTGTAGAGGACAGGCATGCAAGTTAGATTTCAGGATGCATTCCAAAGAAATGTCAATATAATTAGGAAAATCAAACTGCTCGCAAACAACAGTGAAAAGATTAAGTTTGACCTCACATCTGTTAATCAGTCCCAGTGTAAGAAAACATTGCAGTTTGTTATCTGCAAAGCAAAAAGAACAAATGGATAGACTGTAGCCAGTCATGTGAATAATCCTGCCTTGGTTTTTCTCAGTACATTCCACCACAGTGGGATTGTGGCTGCTTCTGTCTGTACTGTCCAACATATAAAAGGCATTAACTTTCAATAAAAAAGGAAATACTGAAAGAGCGAAAGCAGCTTCTGTTTGTACATAAACAACAGGCATGGAGATTCAATACTGCAACCTAGGAGAAACCAGGAGACCAAACTAATGGGCTTAGGACCTCAGAAATCTGTGTGCACGGTTCAATGATGAGAAAATGGCTATTAAAATATCTCTGACCGGCACCAGCGTATTTTCTTTGCCGTGTGTGCTGTACATCATTTATGCACCCCAGAATTTGGTCATTATCCAAAGTGTTGCTAGGCTCTTTGCTTACTGTCTGAAACTTAAATCCTCCGATGTCCTCAGTTTCTCTTTCTAGTTATATTTGCAATCTTGTAGAGACAAAGATTACACTGGGTTTCCTCTTCCATGTTCAGCTTCATTGCCAAGGACATTTCTCTCCACTGAATACATTGGAGGTAATTTATTTTTTCCAATTTCTGTTTAGGGTTGGTACAAATTACTGACTTTAAAAAGATTTTTAAAGAGTGTTTTTCATCACATTTTCCTGGAACTCATATCCAGGTTTCTTTCTGAATAGGTATGACCTCCTTACTGTGGCATAGTACAGCACATCATCACTGTGTATGACTTGGAAAGAGATTTACATTTCAACTGATGTTGTAAGTATCATTTGTCTATTATGGAGCATACTGCATAATTACCCAACCAAAATTCACCTAGCAGAATTATTTTATCAGCAGTGATAGATACCGCCTGACATCTGAAATTCTGATGATGGAAAGAGTAAGAATTTCAACTAACACTAGGTATTTTGAGTAATTTCCAACAAAAAAGTTACCATAATGTCTTCAACAGGTAAAAATGTATTTAGAAGAAAGCAAATTCAATATAATTCACTTTCTATTGCAATGATTAAGATTGTACTTACTCCTAAAACTTTCTCCTAAGACATAATCATAGTACAACCCTAAATTACAACTGATTCCATATTTTCCTAAGTCAAATTCTAATAAGCTTCACAGTGTTGACATTGTTTTAGCTCCATTATCATTATTTATATTTACTGACGTCTCTATGTAGACTGTGTTAGTAACTCACACTATATTAACTTTTGACTAACAACAGTTAAAAGTATCAGATTCTGTCCATTGATCTGAGACAAACATGAAAAATGACATTTCCAAGTAGAAGATATCCCCACATGGGTACCAGCCTTGTGTAAACATCACCATCCCCATAAATTCTGTATTTATAACCAATAATTTTCTTTGAGACAGGGTCTCTCTGTGTGGCCTGGGCTGTCCTGGGATGCACTCTGTAGACCAGGCTGCACTTGAACTTGGAGTTCTCCCTGCCTCTGCTCTCCAAGTGCTGCAATTTAAGGCATGTGCCACCATGCCAGGCTTATAGCTAATCTCTTACTGCTCCACACAATATACCATTCTCACAATAGACCCTGACAGCAAGTATAAAATATGTATATATTTGTATACATTAATCACAGCATCTACTTCTTATCACCCTATCAAGAGATCTGCCAGACAAGTTGGTACACACCATACCAGGAACTATGGCATAAGATCAAGAATCCAAGACCAACCGAAAAATTTTACTCCAAGCTGGCTTGAAACTCATGGTACTCGCCTAGCCTCAGCCTTCTGAATCCTCTTATTACAAGTAAGAAACCATGTCTTGCTTTATACGTACATGTGTGTATTTGTGTATATTTCTTTTTTCTATAAAGCTATTCTTTATACATTAAGGGAAACATCTGAGGGGACATTGTGGGTTGTAGTCAGATGATCAGTTGCCTATATGTTTGAGGATTACCAGTAGAAGCAGGTCATGATTCACCTCACGTAACCTCACACAAAGTAATGAGAATATATAACAGGAGATTCCCTCATGCTGATGAAATGTTTTGCATTGAGATGTGTTGCCTACATATTAGCAAAATAATAGTTTGAGCTGAGTATTTAATATCATACATTTTACCCTTAGTGTCCATATTTAAATTATACTGCTGGGCAGCAGTGGCATATACCTTTAATCCCAGCACTCAGGAGGCAGAGCCAGGCAGATCTCTGTGAGTTCAAAGCCAGCCTGGTCTACAGACCGAGATCCAGGACAGGCACCAAAACTACACAGAGAAACCCTGTCTTGAAAAACAAAAACAAAAAAACAAACAAATAAAATACACATAAGACACTCCAGTGCATGGTAGTCTCTATAAATTCTCTATTTATAGGAAATTCCATTTGTTTTGACAAAACTATCTAATCTTATTAGGTCTGTTAGTAAATGTAAAATTGAGTTGTTACTATATCCTCATCACTTTGATACCTAGAAAAGTGAAGAACAGAGAGTATTTTGAATAAGGAAGAATAATAGATGTCTGCAGTTCTTTTAGCATGCTGCCTGTTTGCTGGGGAGGTCATGAAAGTAGCTGTCTCCATGCAATTGCTGAAGACCACAACAAAGACTCAGAGTATGAATAAATCAGAAATGTACTGTGGCATAGTAGGAGAATATTTCAAAGAGAAGTTGGCATTTGAGATGTGTTTACTAAAGAAAAATTTAACGATGGCTTCTAGCCATATTTCATAGTGTTAAAGAAATCATTAACCGATGTTTGCACTACTTCATGTTAAACAGAAGGCAGTAAGTTAAACTGTTAGAGAATGAAATTAAATACTGAATTTTGATAGAACATAGCTTAGTCTTTTGTAAAGGTTTCCTCTCTTTAGCTACCATCCTAACACATTTTAGTGGGATAAAAACCAAAATGTTTGTATCAGGAAACTGGGCATGAGAATATAGCAGCTCTTTCTCTTCCTTGGTTAATAAAGTTTAACTTAGTATTAAAATTAACATCAGCACAAGCTTAGTTTATCTCCTAACAGTGTTTTTAATAACCCAGCTGTGCTATTCAAAGAAGTTAAAGTATAACCAGAGATCACTCAGTTAAGGAACTTTACAAAATTAAAAACTTATTAACTTCAATGTCTGGAATAATGTCCCAATATTTTCCAACAATTAAGCACAGCTAAACTTCAACCATGTAGCAACAATACTATACTTCAGACTTAGGCATGCATTCCTTTCATTTCTGTCTAGTTGCTACAGGGCACAGCTATTCATATCTACAAAGCCTGCTGGACTGACATGTGAGGGGAGACCGAGTTGAAATGAAGGTTGCATCCCAAGAGAAAGCGCAGGGCACAATGGAAGAGAACAAGGGGCGGATTGTGTGTGGCACCTCTCTCCTACGTGGCATGGGCTGTGAGTGTCCACTGCTTTCTCAGATATGTGTCTGGGCAGTTACTGTCATTCTTTTCGGTGTAGGAAATAAATTGATAGGGGTAGGCAAAGACGTCAGGAGCAGGGCAGGAAGCTATGTGTGGAATGAAGGGGGAAGATGATGGGAAGGAATAGCTTAGGAAGGTTCTTTAATCATACAGTCTCAGTGACCTTGCACATTTTGTTCACACATACACTCTCCCACCCCCAGAAAGACTTATAGGCCTATGGCAGCAGATTCAGCTTTCTGAAAAGAGTAAAGTAAAACAGCCATCAGACTAAGAAAGATTAAAAGGAGTAACAATACAGCGGGTCAACCTTCAATGCCTTTGTATAGGGAAGGGGAAAACATGAATATCCATAATCATAATTTCTAAGTTACAAAGGATTTACGAACAACTACATATATTCCAGATATAACAGTGAATGTGAGCTAAAATCAAGAACAAATTCATCTTTCTCCTTTAATATATAAGTCAGTCAAATTTAACAATACCCCAACATGTCTTTATAGGAATTCATGGCAGCATGCTATGGAGAAATGAAAAATGAATATTTAATTGAAGAGATCAGAAACTGATGACATTTTAAATACTTCAATAGTTCATTTAAAATTATATATATATATATATATGTGTTTGTGTGTGTGTGTGTGTGTGTGTGTGTGTGTGTGTGTATGAACTTGTGATACAAACACGTCCTAGGTTTGCAATAATTTGCTTTATCACTAACTTTCTGTGACATATGCCTAAGTATTAACTATAATAAAACAATAGTCATAATGTTTTTAAGATTTCAACTTTCATTTCCAGGAAAATCATAATTCTTTATATCCAGGAAATATATCATGTGGAATTAATAATATATTTCTTAAAACCATATCATTTAAAAAATATTTATAAGATATATTTTAAATTATTGGAAGAAACTTGAGAGTCTAAGATGAGAAAATAAAACACATTTTCAAACTCTCACTCTCACATTTTAGTGTAAGTCATTCAAATAATTGGAGATATATCTCATATAGATAATAGAAATTATGGGCTATCTATGTGGCTCCATGATTGCCAAGCATGATTGCCCTGGGCTCCATCCCTAACACTGCAATAAATTGGGATAGACAGACAGGCAGACAGACATACATATAGAAAGAAAAGATTTATACTCATCTGACTAGAGGACTAAAAACTTCTGTGAAGGTCATGGTACTATGAAAAGGCCATTTATTTTAAAATATCAAGTATCCAACTCTACAACTGTCAGTTTCTAAATCTTCCTCTGATTCTTTCCCTCACATAGACTAGAATTCTGAAAATCTATTATTTAAAAAAAAAGATGAAAATATTTCAAGCCAGGCAAAATTCCATCGGGGGGAGGAAGGTGGGCATGAAGTCCCACTCATAGCTCCTGGGACGTAAAGAATCATTCTCCTTTAGGGGTGTGTACCCTGGTAGATTGACCATGCTCCAATGCATGACTGCACACAGCAAGAATTGTAATCGATGATTTTTGTTGTTGTTGTTTTATTTTATGAGAACACAGAACTGGGGAAGTATGGAATTGGGATGAATTGGAGAAAAGTTGGGGGAGAGTGGGTGATTCTGATCAAAATACAATGTATGAAATGCTCAGAGAATTAATTAAAAATATTTTTAGAAGAGCTACATTTGTGTCCTCCAATTAAGACCAGAAGGAAACAATATGTGCAAAGGACTTCAATAACAAAATAAAATAATACAAACCCTCCTCCCTGCAGTAATGAAGATATTAAAAATGCAGCTACAGGAGCTGAAGAGATAACCCAATGATTAAGAGCACTGTCTACTTTTTCAGACTACCTATAGTCAATTCCCGCAATCTGTATGCTGTCTTACACTATCTGTAACTCCAGTTCCGGGGACCCACCACCCTCTTCTGGACTCTACAGCCCCAAGGCATACAAGTGGAGCACAGATATAAATGTAGCCAGAAAGAACCTACATACATAAAATAAACAATTTAAAAATGAAGCTACAACTACGCCTATTAATGATACTTATAGAACAAAAGCAAATAAAAGCATGATTACCATTGTATGTGTGAGGCTCAAAGAAGTTTTTAAAAATGTATTTATTTTATTGATGTCTATCAAATTTTATATTGGCTATGTTTATTTTTAGATTTAGTTTTTTGTGATCTTTGTGATAAGTAATTTGTCATCACTGTGAAAGGCCAAGTTTCGAGTGGATATTATAACTCCCTTACAGCCATACCACTGATGCTGTTTTTGTTGTTTCGAAGTATAAAATGTATCTGCCTACATAGCACAGATACACATATAAAGATTGCTTAAAGACATGTAGGGCTATGGACTTTTTTAAACTTACAGGTCATTTAAGCTTAATTTTACCAACCAGAGGTAAAGCATTCAGGAGAACATTTTTCACCTTCTTTCCAAAGCCACTGAAAGAGGGAACCAACGCTTCTGTCTGTCTACAGATATTCCATTGTATTCCTTTACTCTGCGACTCACTGTGGTGGCCTTAGGTGGTGACATTGTCTCTTCTTTTCTACTGAGGAGACAGACTAATTTAAGACAGTTTGTCTTTCACACAACCCCAAACAAGCTGTCAGACTGAGGGACCCGAAGAATACTTAGTGGGAAAGTGTCAGTTTGAATAGCCACTTATTTTCTGAGGGTTCTCCCTTCTACACCGCTATATTTCAAAGAATTTGTGGATAAACCACAGACCCTGTTAGAATCTCTATGAATATTAAAAAAAAAAACTTCTGATTTGTGAGTTTCCGTGGCAAGGTGAAAATTGTGTCAACAATAAATAGCATTTTATCTCTTATTAAAATGGCTTAATGATCCCATGAGTCTTTTATGAGAACTATTCATTAATGACATTTTCGCTTCTAATAGATATAACCACAATCTCTAAGCATCCATGTCTCCCGCATTAGTAATAGAGGAATGCATTAGTATTAGAGGAGTGGATAGGAGCAGCCACATAATCAGATGCTGTGAAAAGCATACTAACTGTTTGTCCTTAGTAAGTCATTCCCACTCTCCA
Source organism: Peromyscus aztecus (assembly GCA_902168405.1). Classification (NCBI taxonomy): domain Eukaryota; kingdom Metazoa; phylum Chordata; class Mammalia; order Rodentia; family Cricetidae; genus Peromyscus; species Peromyscus aztecus. The sequence continues at coordinate 21,481 of CABHPQ010172903.1, forward strand.
GGTCTGTTTCCATGTCAACAAAATAAAGCAGTCACAGTCAATCCTTAGATGTGTTGTGAGTTACAGATCTCTGGTTTATTCTGTTTTTACATTATAAATCTCCAAGAAAAGGACCATTTTCTCAGCATTCAGTTTAGAGAAGAAAAACATGTACTACACATCATGAAACTATGAAAACTGCCACTATTAAGTCACTAAAGTGTAATTCTGTTCCCAAAGGTGAATCTGATCCAAGTAAAAATACGTTAGGACAATTCTTGTTCCCTTGTCATTTGAGGCTGAGTCATAACTTAATGAACGATGCTGTGATATCTGACATTGTTGACCCCGTTATCATTATCTGTGTATGAAGAAGGAACTTTGAAGAAGGAACTTTGAGGGCATAATATATTCTTATTCCCACTTAAGCTCATTAACAAGTCAGTCATCTTCAGTGGCTTCTTCTTCAGCAAACATCACTTCCAATGATGTGCTGTTTCAATCATTCAAGTCTAATTAGGTGATTTTATGCATTATTTTTTATCTGTACTGTCTATCACTCATATTCTGATCATTCCCTAATCCATCACAGAAAATCCCAAAACGATCTCCAGCTCTGGCCCTGCCTCTAAATTCCAGTCTTACTTCTTTAGCAGATGATATATTTACATGGATATTCTCAAGCATAGAAAAATTTGAATGACAAATTGTTACCATTCTCTTTACCAGCTTACCTATACTCTTATATTATCAGTTTCAATAGAAGGCAAATGTCTCTAATCCTGCGGCATCGAGTGGAACTTTAGGCAATGATGTAACTGTTCTGTACCACATTGCCCACTGTGATAGTCAAGAACACGTGATTGTTGAGAATGTGAACAGCAGCAAGTGAAAAACTGAATGAATAAGTGGATCATTTGATTCTGGCCTTTTAAATCCCTTCAATAAAAAAAATAAAATGCTATATATTAATTTACTGCCAATCTCATTAACCAAGAGGGATGAGAAAAAGACAAACTATGAGTAAAGACAATACCACAGCAGAGAAAAAAAATTATACCTTAGATAAAACTTCAACTTATGTTTTTTTAACAGAAAAGTGGGTAAGCTATGTTCAGATTTTAGAAAGCCAAATTACAAAGCAGTAGAGAGTAAATTTCCCACTTTTTCATACGACAAAAACCTAGTATGAAGCAATATACTGTTGAAAATATAATGCTTCTTTATTCATGTATTTACCAAATGTGTATTGAACACATCTGATGCCTGAGGATCACTCTGGGGACCAGAACTGATCAGGGAAATAAGGAAGCATCGTCCTTGTTTACCACCATATTAATACGTCCCCCTACGTCCCCTTTCTGTGTTGTTTTAAATTTCAGGCTAAACTCGTCCATCGAATAGGAAATTTAAAAAAAAAAATCAAGGTGAAGCAAGCACAGATAGAACTATGCTACGGAAAATAATGGTTTATCAAGTGGAGTGCGGTATTCACTTTCTCTAGGGCATTGTTTTTTTAAATTACATGTGATGTTTATACAACATATTTTGCAATGAGAGGAAAAAACGTAACATCCAGTAAAGTCTTCCAAAGCATTCTTCTCAGTACTTAGCTCAGGCAGACACTGTGGTAAAGAATAGCAAGAGAATATACACTGACAACAACCTATGTATATCACGTTTAAAATCATTATAACCAGGCTGCTTTATAGTTGTCATGACACGGCAGCTATAAATGAGTGCAAAACTATTTTGGAGAATGAAAGGTGATGGGGTAAATAGAGTCTAAGATGAAGTGACCGGAGAAGGAACCAAAATCAGCACGCTCTGATTAATTGTTACCGAATTGCACCCTCATCTGATTGTTCTTAAGTATAAAAGGACTGAGTCGGCGGTTTATAAATACCATGCTGCTCCTCTCATTACTTATCTTCTCTTAAAAAAAAACAACTTTGGGTTGATTAATCATGAAGGTTAAGAAACAAATATTCTGCTACGAGTTTTTAAAATGCAAAACTAACTCATAATTAAAATCACGAAAAGCGCAGCATCCTTCATGTTTAAGATCCCAGTGTTTCTCAGAGCTTGGAAAGACAGGAAGTTTTCATTTATTGTCAAAATATGTGAATAAATATATACTCCATCCAGACCTCAAAAAATAATCATCAATACTGGGTTCCATAACATGTTAACAAAAAGAAATTGTCAACCGTACTTTTACAAATATAATAAATAATGACCTCTTTGCTTCTGAAGCTACCTATCCTCTATTTTTCACATTTTATTGTACTTAAGCAAAACTTTTATTACATCCATGTTCCCAAGTATGTGTTCTTCATGTGCCACTGTATTCATAGCTCAGAGGGACTCCAAGGGATCTGTCACAGAGACAGATAATAAATTTCCCTATGCCATCTTTGGGTGGGGGGGATAGGAAGGGTGCATCACAAATATCCTAGCAACTGCTAATGACTCATCATAAAGTAAATATTTCAGACGTGTGTAGAAGTCATCCCTGAGTATATTCACCATCTTAGGTTAAAGATAAAGAAGGCATTCTATTGCTGTTCTCTTCTTCAATATACAGAAAGATAAGCCAAATGAAAATTCTTCACATTTTAGTTCTATGCTCACACTACACATTTTTTTTGGTCTCACTTTTTTTTCTCACCTGAATGTGTGCAGTTGAATTCTTCTCTAGGTAACTGTCCACATTGTCTTTTGGGTTATTGTAACACCATCATTCTGGCTTTTACCGACTCTTGGTCTTCTCTGACAAGTTACCATACAGAGCCTCCTTCAGAAAGGGATAACCCAAGCATGCACTACACAGGAGCAATTCTATTTCATTTTAATGGTGTTCTTGCTGAATGTCTTATGCCATTCCCAGGATTAGTACCATTAAATCATTACCTCACATTTTTATTAGCATAATTTGGTTTAATTATTTCTAAATCCTTTATTTTTAATAACCACATTAAAATTCATTCAACAGCTTTTAGACCACCCAATTTTCTCCTTGAATTCCCTTTTGCTGGCTAGAACTTTTTGAAATGGCTGAGACAGTTTCCTAGTGAAAAGCATAGATTAGAACTGGATGAATATGTAAAATCCAAACACAGAATCCTTTTAAGTTTGTTTAATTTTTAATTAGCAACCCAAACTATAAGCACATTTTTACCTTCTTAAACTCCAGAAATACGATACTAACTATTCACTTTCCCTCAAAATACTCTAATAATATTATTGTACTATTTTATCACTCAAGTTTAACAATCACATAATTTTTTCATATACAAAGTTCTAACAAGCTAACAAACTAGCTTCTGTTTTAAATTATAATATAATGGGATTAACCAGCCATTGTTCTTCCTTTCCTCGCCTACCTAGCTCTGGCTGGTCTGAAACTTCTAATGTTAGCTAGGATGTTCTCAGACTTCTAATCCTTCAGCCTCAGCTGCTCCAGGGCTGAGATTAGTGGTCTGTGCCAAAACAGCCAGTTGATACAGCTCTGAGCATCCAACTCGGGCTTCAAGAATGTCAGGAAGGTACACTACTGAGTCACATATTAGAACCTCACAATTAATTGTAACACGCATTACTAGGTATCTACTATAGATCGTGTACAGTGCTGTTTGCTAAAACACATATAGAGCAGAAGCATTGGAAAGATGATTATGAAAATGGAGAAAGATGACAGTGAATGATAATATTTCACGAAAGTATCATAAAAAGGCAAATGAGAGAACAATTCTCGTTAAAGAAAATGAGATACTGGGAAAGCTAATGGTAAGAATTTTCTCTTTGGTGGGGTTTTGTGATATCTGTAGGGATCTGTAAAACATATCTTGTGAGCAGCAACAAAGAACAGTATTCAAACAGAAAGGGATTACAGATGAGGTGGTACATCCTTACCTAAGATCCAAGTAATCCAATACAGCAACATTTAAAACAGACTGGACAAAATAATTGGTAGAGTTGTAAGTTAATGTAGCCAATACAGAAATATAAATTGAGGTTCTTAAAAACCTAGAAATAAATATACCACACAGTTCGGCAGCCCCAACCTGTGTATATATCCAAAGGAAAGAACTCATCACTCCAAAGAAATGAATATACACCCAGGGTTTTTGGTGGCCATATTGATGAATGGATAAAACAAATTATAACACCCATAAATAATGGAATATCATGGAACCAAAGAGAGCAGTGTTTTCTTGTCACCTTCAGCAATACAGATGGAATTCAATTAATCATTTTAATTAATAGAATATGAACATCACATTAGTTAAAATAAGCCAGATATAGAACGGAAAAAGTGGCACCATTCTCTCTTACATGTGAAAGTCAAAAAAATTATGAATGTAAAAAGTGATTACTAGACCTTGGGATTCGGTGGTACAAAAGAGACAAAAGGAGCCTAGCTCTCATCAATTCACAATGGATGCAGGTAGCAAAATAGCAAAATAGAATGAGTCCCATTAACATATGCAGTTTAGGCATGTAATAAGAGAGTAATCCTGTGTTGGAAGATGCAAAAATAATTATCTTGAATTGCAGAATGAAGCCCCATGAAGGACCATGTAAGCTGTGTCCACTCATTTGCACTTGAATGTCTAGGAGCTGCAACTTTTTAGTTGAAAGATTCACACAATCAGATATGCATAGGAAAAAAAATCATTCAGGAAGTGTAGTGTGGATGCACAGATGGTTCAGTAGTTAAAATCACTGGCTGCTCTTGCAGAGGATGAGGGTTTGATTCATAGCATCTGCCTGCTGGCTCACAACTGGTTGCTCCAGAGGATCCACACACGCTCTCTGACCTCTGTGGCTACCTCACGTGGTATACATGCAGGCAAAACATTCATGTAGAGAAAATAAAGTACATTTTTAAGTTTAACAAAAGAAGTTGAATGGAAGAGTATGTACAGAATAGACTATTGTAGTGGTTCTGGATAGAAGTGAATGAGTGTGCGAAATAAATAAATAAATAAGGAGGTAGAATTTTTCGAGACAGGGTTTCTCTGTGTAACAGCTCTGGCTATCCTGGAACTTGCTTTGTAGACCCAAGCTGGGCTTGAACTCACAGAGATATGCCTGCCTCTGCCTCCCAAGTGCTGGGTATAAAGGCGTGTGCCACCACCACCCAGCTTGGAGATGTATTGGATGGGTGATGAAAACTAAGATGGGAAATCTTGCCAGTAAAAGAGTGGGTGGCTGGGCAAGGAAAGAGAAGCTTTTTTTTAATTGAAAATAGTTTGCTTATGACTCTATCAAATCATTCCCCCAGAGCACAGGGAACCAGGCAGGAGGAGGCAGAAAGAATGGGGAAGACACCAGGAGACCAGGGCCCTCTCAAACAACTGGGTAGAGCTTGTATGAACTCACAGAGTCTGAAGCAGCAGGCACATAAACTACACGGGTCTTTGCCAGGTCTTCTGCATATCCACTATAGTTTTCAGTTTTGTACTTTTAGGAGACCCCTGGATGTGTAAATCGGTGGGTCTCGGGTTCTTGTGCCTTTTCTTGGGGCTCTTTTTCTTTTCTGTTGGCTTGGCTTGTCCAACTTCTATATGATAGTTTTCATTTTATCTCATTATATTTTATTTTGTTATGTTTTACTGTTGTCTTTAGAAGCCTGTTCTTTTCTAATGAGAGACAGAAAGGGAGTGGATTCAGATGAGGAGGGGGTAAGGAGGAATTCAGTGGATTAGAGGGAGAGGAAAATATAGTCAAATTATATTGTATGAAATAAGAATCTACATTCAATAAAAGGAGGGGAAAGAAGTATAATTTTTAAGAGAAAATATTTTTGTTTATACAATATATTCTAATCATTGTTTCCTGCCCCCAAACTCCTCAACACCCTCCCAGCTTCTCAAAGAAGAGGAACACAGCCTAGCTCATTTTTTATTTCATTATACAGCACAGGTTCATCACATGCATTCAAAGGGTGGCAGGTAAGCAAACAAACTGTATGCATCTTGCAGTCCATCATTTATTACAAGTGCCATGCTTTCCTTCATAATTCAGCTTCTCTAGATAATAAAAATATTTGAAATGTTGTGTACATACACACACACACACACACACACACACACACACGTATCTGGCCCATATGCTAATCTTACAACAAATGTGCTCGTGTGATTATGAATGGTAAATTTATCTTATCTACCACAGAATTTTCAAATTATATTTAGGTGTTATACTTTACACACAAATGGACTCACACATTAAGAAAGAAAAGCCAAAAGAATGAAAATATTATTCTGCATTAATGTTCTCACAGGCAGAAAAAATGACATATTATAATAAATACCCTGATACCAACAGACTAAGAGGCACAAACTAATTATTTTGTGTGTGTCCCTAGATAGTTTCATTCAATTAGCTGCATGACTCAGTTCAAAAGGTGATTAATTGCCCTGCGTTTCATAATGCAGAATCACCATCCCATTTATGATACATGCAAAAACAGTGAGAAATTTAAATTTTGGGCTTAATCACCTTGTCTAAATATTAAACAGAGAAATAAGGGGAAGGGTAATTGGCATGCAAACCTTTCCTGAGAGGCAGCACGTTTCCCACAGGCCCTAACCCAGGGATGCACTCTGTACACAACACTTGTCCATCAGCAGCCAGCACTGCTCGGGTGGAATGCAAAATGCCTCCTCTGCTTACCCATTTGGAATGATGGGACCAGGGTTAGTTTTATGGGAGAGGGTTTCAGAAACCCCAGGAACTCTCCAAGTAATGATACTCCGTATTCTCCTGAAATCCAATCACCTTAGCTAGAAACGATGGAAACATTTATTACATTGAAATCAAGACTATTTTGCTCAACCTTTTCCATTCTTCTGTTATACTTCTAAGCACAGTTTCTATGAAATATGAGTACATACAGTATGAAAGAAGAATGACTAAGGAATATGCATTCTTTCTTTTGGTCATTCTTCATCTCTGAGTCAGTGAAAAGATGTCTTTTGTGAACGTAGACCTGTATTCTTTTCTTTCTTGTGAATGAGGAGTGAATATTTCCAGGAAGTTTCATTCCAACAGTCATTTTAAAAAAAGATTGAATTTGCTTTTATGGTTGTTGCCCCATTAAATAATTGTAATCGGGTAAGAGCAAATTATATCTTAGTAATTCTAAGATGGATACTTTTACATTTCATTGTGGGAGTATCAGCTAGACTCTGATAATTCATGAAAGAATTTCATTACTTTTATTTCTGTTCACATCGAAAAGCTTGGTTGAAAAGTTAGAATACTTAAACAGTAATGCATGATGTCACACAATAATTCAATCTGACTCAATTAGAAGTAAATATGTTTTAAATAACCATGTCAGCTTTCTAGAATAAAGTTTTGAATAAATACACACCAGATAATTTTTATTACACAGAGTTGAAAATAATTCTTTTTACAAGAGCAAGTCAGGGTCAATAAATGACCTTTTGCAAACAACATCAATGTCTTACATATAATAGCCATTCAAAAACATTTATTTATATTATTAATCAGGATAAAGTTCACTAAGACAACATAATCTATTAAACCAGGGAAACATGGCCAGACATGGAGGTGTAGATCTGTAATCCTAGCACTTGAGAGGTTGAAGCAGAAGGATCAGAGATCCAAGGTTTCATAGCAAGATAGAAAGTGGAAGGATGGAGAAGAGAAAAGAGGAGAGGAGAGGAGAGGAGAGGAGAGGAGAGGAGAGGAGAGGAGAGGAGAGGAGAGGAGAAGAGAAGAGAGGTGGATGTGGATGTGGTAAAGAAAAGAGAGCAAGTTCTCATTATGAAAAAAAACCTTAGACCACGTAGACTAATACAAACTAAATCAGTAGAGTGATTAGTAGAAGGGAGATCAGAGTGACAGTCTCACTCCATTGTTTAGTTCTCCACTGTCTGTTGCTGATATTTTAAATGATGCACACCCTATACAAAAATGAAGCAGAGAGAATCACAGTTTTGAAAACTGGACAAGAGAAAGAAGACATATTTCTTAGCCGTTCAGAAGTTATGATAATGTGCCAGGGCTTATTATTCGTTTTAAAAGGAGGAAGGTGGACTAAAGCTTATATCCCTACAACTGGGGATGTGGCTTGGTTTGTAAGGTGCCTGCAAAACAAGCATGAAATCTGGATCCCCAGCCCTCACAGTGGTGCGCTCCTATCACCCTAGTGCTGGTGATCACCTAGGTTGCTAGTCCAGGCAACGGTGAGCTCAGGCTCAACAGGAGACTCTGTCTCAAAAAAAGTAAGATGAAAAGTGATAGAAGAAAAACAAGACATCACTGGCTGGCCTCCACACGAATGTGGATGCATACAAACACACATACACACACACACACACACACACACACACACACACGCACGCACGCACGCACGCACACACACACACTGAAAAGTAGAACATAATATTTAACTCTTTCTCATCGCAAGAACATTCTAATCTCCAAAAAGGAGATCAAAGTAAAAGCTGAAACAAAATCGATAAGGGTAAGTCTTAGTGGTTTCATTATTTTTGTTTGAAATTTGCTGGAAAAAGCAAACACTAAAGGGTGAAGAAACAGTAATTGCCATAGGACACCTGCTTGTTGCATTAATGAGGGAGCAAAAATAAAAAGATAATAATAATCTATAGTTTTTTTTTACTCTTTGAAGTGTATACTGCTTCCTTAGAAAATGTGCTTCTATAGAAGCTGAGTATTCATGCCATGCACAGTGTCTCATGACTGCAAACCCAGGCTCCAGAATCCAAGGCAGGATTACAGCCAGGAATTTGAGGTCGGCCTGTTCTACAAAGGGAGCTTGGGGCCGATGAGGCTAGATGGGAAGACTACCCCTAAAACAAAATAAGAAGAAAGGAAGGAGGGAAGGGAGGGAGAGAAGAAAATTGAGAGTGAGAATAAGGGACTCATCATCTGATCTTGAATGTCTAGAGTCAAAAAGCGTATCAATATTTTCTCCCGAGATGAAAGCACTATGCACTTTTTGCTGTGAATGCCTCTTTTAATAATGTGTCAGAAGAGTAGGCACTGAGGAGCACTTTCAACAAAATGAAATGGCACTACATTTCCATACTACTGTAAACTTGCTTTCTGGTATATGTTCATCCCAACGACATTCTGTACTACAAATATAATGTCACCACTATGAAGGAAACTGCGACTTTAGAGCAATACGACTCACTTGTAGATCTAAAAAATAGCAGTTGTAAAAAGATAGTATGCTTTGGGCTCCACAGTGTGCTTTGCTATGTCGCTTATTTCCTGGCTACTGCTTTCTGTAGGTAATGGTTGCAAAGGTAAATCTCTTACAGCTTTCCATAAGATATTAATGATATTACATCTTTAAGGTTTGTCTTTTTTTTTAGAAAGTACTAATGCATTGCTTTGTACATGATAACAAACCTGCAGCTTCTCGGTGTCGCCTATAAGTCAGTCTGATACTGCATGTTTAATCTGTTTCCTTTCAGCTTCTCAACTATCTAATGGATCAATATTTTGGCTATTGGCATATAAATACTGATTACCACTTATAACATATGCCCTTTGCTTTTGTTTCCAAATATAACATCAGTTTTCTTTAGCTCTGCTTACTAAAATATATGAATATTATTTAAACCAGTTTTTCAAATTTTTCAGAACATTGACACACTCCAATTCTTACAAATTTCAATATCAAAGAAGTCTTCAATATCAAGCAAGTTCACAACAGGCTGTGCTTTTAAGCTATAGTTTTGATGCATCTTCCAGTAGTTTGTACATCTGGTTGTAGATACCCCATCTACTATTTCATTATTTGTTGTTACCTTGACTAGATCAAGACATAATCAGCCTTTAGGCATTTTTTCTGTCCCAAAAAAGAGTTTAGATAAGTTTTTCACAACAACCCCAGCTAGTGGAGAGTACCAGCCTCTCGGTGCTCTGTTCATGAATAGGCCTGTCATCAGTCTGAGAAGCAGCTTCTGGTTGGAACAGCAAGTGCCTCATTAGATGAAAATTTTCAACTTAATCTACAAATGTGGCTCCAGAGAGGATGGCCTGGTACTGGAACAGGGGCCTAGCTCTTCGGTTCTATAAGCAATGAGTCCTGGAGTCATCACAGATGTTCCATGATGTTGCTCAAGTTGGAGTTAAGAGGCGCAGAGTTCCTGACTGTCTGGACTGCAGGGATTAGGGGACACAGGGCTGGAAGAGGTCAGCCATGGGTATGTGTAACGAAGTGGGTCTCTGAGAACAGGACTCACACATGGTGAGTAGCATAGATAGATGACCTGGAAAAGGGAGTAATTACTGGCTTTTCCTTAGGATTTAGTTATCATTGAACCCCACAAATGCCCTTGCTCTTTAGCAGCTTAATAACTGGAACAAAGGTGAAGAAAATAGTTGAAATAAGTTCAACAAAATAGCTAAAAAGATAATAATAATCTTAGTTGCTCCCTCTTCTATATTGCTTCCTTAAACACTACAGTACAGAATTAGATCCAACCTAGTGGTCCATTACCAGATGAATAGGTAATGAAATTTTGATGTATTTGTACAATAGAATTCTACTCAGCTCTAAAGAAAAATGAGGTTAAAATGTGCAGGAAGAGTTATGGGCTTAGAATGTATATAATATTAAGCAATGTTACACAATCTGAGAAAGATTTAGAAAAAGGTTCTCTCTCACATGTGGAATCTAGCAAATGATATATGTATATATAAACACATTTATATATGTGTACAATATAACATCAGGAAAAGAAAACAAGAAATACTAAAAACTTCTTTCTCATCCTCTTCCTCCATGCCTTCTTCATGCCCTCTCTCTGTTCCCTTCTCCTCCTCTCCCCCACTTCCTCCCTCTTCCTGGCGACCATGAACTAAACTGAGCAGTCTCTTTACATCCATACTTTTTACCACCTTAACACTAAGCTTTGTCAGACTCCAAGCAAAGGTGGACACTTTCGACTGAATCCTCTGTAACCATGAACCAATGCCTTTCCTCCTTTTAAATGATTTAACTGGTATTAATAGGTACATGGTCAGAAATCTAACACATATGATACATATCATTTTAAAATAAAGCTACGATTTTTAAAAACATTTAAGTCATGCAAACTCCAATCAACTATATTCTAATGGATCTACCAATATTCAAGATTATCAATCATGAGTTGGTTTGATAAATAGGTCCCTTGCATTATAAAAAGTGTGTGTGTTTTTTCTAAATCCAATCTTTTTGATACATGGGAAGGATAGAACAAAGGAAATTTAGATACCCTGGAATCTAGATACAGATCAACACAGCAAACATCTGATATAATAACAGATTTTTCTATACAATTTTACAGTTATGAAAACAAAACCTCAGAAAACATATGTAACGACCCAGGTGGTACAGATCAAAGTGGTTTCTCATTTAACCCCAGATCTACAAGATTCTAATCTCTGTGGGAGTTTTCGACCTCTTCTCCACAAGTTCTCACACCACTTATTTACAAATAGAAAATAAAATGACTAAACATTTAATTTGAGAATTCTTGAGTAACATGCCAAAAAATATCACTTCCCTTTAATGAATTTCAAGAAAGACAAATGCTGAGAAATTGATAGTTTGGGAATAGAAGTAATAATACTTCTTAGCATACATTTACTGAAAGGATAGGTGGTTTGTGATAGTTTCAAAGTCTCACTTTATAGTCCTCTTTAAACATAGGACATAATATCAAACTGATATAACGTTTCTAGCTGGTATGATTCAATTCTTGCTTTTAGCCATGGAGCACTGGCCTGTGACTACTGTCCACACTTGGAATTTCACTGAACAAGAGATTAAATGAGCCAGGCGGTGGTGGTGCACACCTTTAATCCCAGCACTCGGGAGGCAGAGGCAGGCAGATCTCTGTGAGTTCGAGGCCAGCCTGGGCTACCAAGTGAGTTCCAGGAAAGGCGCAAAGCTACACAGAGAAACCCTGTCTCGAAACCCCCCACCCCAAAAAAAAGAGATTAAATGAGAGTGGATAGCAAGTTTACATACTGTTTGTTATATTATTATAACATATGCCAATTAATTTAACTTTTATTAAGTAAATAAGTATACCATCCTTCACATAATTTGTTGCTAAATATTGTTACTTCTTGGATGACTTTGCATGCTTAGTTTTTTATGAAGTTAACTATGAAGGAAATGAACGTCTCAGTAATTTAGACTAACACACAAATATCCATTGTCATTGGGAACTATAGAGGGAAAATGCAGAGGGTTACAATTCAGAAAACACCTGTGTCTGTCCTGATTTTATACATGCTATTGCTGCTAAACACCAACGTGGCCAACAGATCGCTGAAGATGGTAATTATTATTCTGTCGTTACAATTATTTCATCTTTCTGACAGGCTTGGGAGAAATGAATTGTCTGTACTGACTCTACCAGTAATCACTGCAATGGGGGAATATGATGACGAACGTGGTGTTTACAGGTTCTGTCAAAACTGGCACATAAAAGCAGGTTTGCACTCCTCACCATTTTCCAACCTCTGGCAGCAGTTCATAATAGAGCCCCAAACGCATTTTGACAAAGTGAAAATTTGTTTTACATCATGATTTCTGGGCAATGATTCTAGAAAAACGTGATAATTAAATTCAGAAGGGAAACAAAAAAATTTTTTCCACATAGTCTAACATGTAGTTTTTTTAATTTTTCTTTTTCAAATGTTACTAATAATAGACTATATTTAATCACCATGTATGGGGTGGTGGGATCAGTGTATATTGGTAACCCTAATAATTATCAAGTATTTTATAAATTGAGAAGAGAGGTATTGTCTTGCTGTGGAGTTACTAACACGTTCTACTATCCTGTCCCCAGTAGGTGGGTCACAGACAGTGATTACTCATGTTTATGTTTTAAAAGTAGAAGAAATGATTCTGAATGTATTCAAATGAGGAAATTGTGCTTGAGGACATTATATGTATGTCCTTCATTTGAAAATTACATAGTATATGCCTTCATAATTATCATATAGTAGCCCAGATGTATCTGGTTGGAAAGCTTGCACAAAATAGGTAGAAAAATAAATTTTAATTTTAAAAATTAAATGCACTCCTTTTAGAAACAGATCATAACTTATTAATTTTTGAATATACACTGAAACTATAGTTTACTCATAATGTAATTTTCAGGTATTGAGCATTTGTTTTTCTTGGAGTGTCTAAGAACATGCCTGTAAAATTTTATAGTAATCCTGACCTTGTAGAACAGGACTATAATTACCAACACCCAGGAAGCTGAGATCACAAGATCAAGGCTTAACAAAACAGCAAAGCTGTTACGGCATAGCTGAGCCCTTTTCAGGCATGTGTGGGACCCTAGGTTTAATTCCAATAAACTAAATATATCTATGGTATTTTAAAAATTCACTGAAAATGCTAATCTATTAAAGTATATATGGGGCTATAACTATCATGAAAATAAATAGATGTAATGAGATTTACTCATATTGTGTTAAACCGTTTACAATAATCCTGATTTTTCTAATAAGACGAGTAATCCTTGATAAGCACTGTAAAGTTGCTATTAAAAGTAACTTATAAAAATCTTTAAAATTACATTTTAATAAAACTATGTGTGACAGTGTAAGAATTATAAATTTTAAAATTATTTTATTGATTATATTATTTACACTTAATTTTCATAAGAGAGAAGTAAAGAAAAAAAACACACCAAAGTGGACAAAATAGGTGATTATTTCGCCCAGTTGTTCTGCAAATAGGTACTTTGGAAAGGGCAATATGATTCAGTAACTAAGTCACAAGTTACTGAAATGTTTATGTGTGTCGTATAGTGGTGCCAACTTTATTTTGTGCTTGCCGAGCTTCGACTGATGCTCCTGTAGTCACAGCCTCACGGCCATTGGAAGCTCCTGGCCACCAAAGGACTAGCCTGTGTCAGGGCCACTTGTTCCAAGCCCCAGGGAACCGCAGGCTTTGAAGAAACATGCTCTCTCAGGAAGAGTCCTAGGACTGAACTTTTCCGATACTGTCACGCTCCTCCATTTTCTTAATAAACTCTTTGATCATCTCTTTCACAACCAGGAAGCTTTGTCCTGCCCTTTTCTCTCTTGACGAAGTCAAGTTCTCCTTTTAAGGGTAGAGTAAGTTCTCTCCCTCCACATTGGCATGAGTTGCAGTGATGAACTCGGTTTGCCTGGCTTCTGCGGCAAGTGCCTGTACTCAATGAGCCATCTCCCTGGCTCCCCAGATGTAATGCTATCATTTCAAGTCACTACAGGTGGAACCTCCTGATAGGATGCACTGATAACTTAAAATCTGCCGAAGCATCAGCTCACAGCCATTCTTCCTGGTAGCACTTGTTTTTATTGGCTGCAAGGACTTTGTGATCACTCAAATTAGACGGCATGGGGAACCTCTTAACTCTTGTTACTCTTCCACAGTCCACATACCCAGGTTCTTCTCGATTCTCCATATGGCAACACAGAACACTATGCACCCAAGATTTGAATGCTTCTGTTGTATTTTTATATTGAAATTATGAATTTTGGTAATTCATTTACATGGAACTATAGTTTACTAATATTTGAGTATGATATCCACATTGTATTACTCCAGACTTTAATTTTTTTATAGTCCAGCCACTCATGACCTTTTTCCTTCCTCAAGAGTGTTTAATAACCCATGAAATCACTGAGTTTTCTATCTTCACATTTCTCACCACTAAAAATGTTCCAATAATTGATTAAATCCTTAAATACCAATCTCTCATCTCACTGCCCCTATCAAACTATCTCTGCATAATTAAGCTATGATATGCATGCCCATAAAAATACACTTTAAGTAACTATTATTTAAATTATAACACTGTATTGTAATCACCTGTTCGCATATCTCATAGTATTTGATTTCACACACACAAAAAAAGGCAGGAGTAGGAATTATTTCACAACTAACAATGATACATAGAAAACATAAAGTCGGGTGTTATGTCATGGGCCTGAAGAGTTAGTATGAATAGGACAAAATAAATCCAAGTTTAATTTTCAGTCAAATGAAAATATCACTGACTTTTTATCACCTCCGCGTTTGAAACAGATTTGGATGGTTTACTTCCCCGTAGTTCCCTCTCAACCCTCACTCTGTCTAACCATTTTCATTGCTTCCTCATTCCTTACAGTTGGCTCTTCCCCTTTTCTGTCCCAGTCTCCCCGATGAAATCAGAGGAACATTTTAGAACACAAAACAGATACTTTGTCCATAACAATTAGTTTTTCTCTATACCCTACAGATTTCAGTTGAAATGTGATTTCCTTTCCTCACAACACACACACACACACACACACACACACACACACACACACACACACACCTCCAATGTCATTCATTATATGTCATTACATTCTTCCCTTTGGCCCCTTAGCCCAATTTATAATTAAATCTCTGACAATATTAATGAAGTTATTTTTCATTCTGTAGATTGAAAGTTTTGAGTTTCCTTAATCTTATATGACTGGGAGACCTGGAAGACAGCAGATGTCTCAGAAAATTTTATTATATTAATAGTTAACAATGGTGTTTTAAAAGTTATTACGTTTATGTATTGAACTGGGTGAATACATACTATGGTGTGGGGAAGTTTCAGAACAAATTCTGAAAAGTCAGTTCTCTCTTTCCATCATGTGCGTCTCAGACATCAAACTCAAACCATCAAGCTTTTCAGCATGTACCCTTTATCCACTATGTCATCTCAATGGCCCTTGAATTGTAATATGTTGTAAACCCTTGGCGCAGGAAATTTTAAGAGTTTGTAAATATATATACCCTGCTTTTAAAATATTCGCCTTCTCTTCTGCCTATATTTTGATTCATGGGTCTTCATGTTACATGTCATGAAACCGTAAGTATGGTTGGTCTTGCCAGAGATTTGTAATGTGTATTTCATAGTGTGTGTGTGTGTGTGTGTGTGTGTGTGTGTGTGTGTGTGTGTCTAGGTTGTGTCTAAGTTCTTTCCTCAATTATCTACTGAGCATCTGATAGCTTAAAGGAAATGATGAGGAAGATCTCACAACTACGTGGAGTAAATACCACTTTCGTCATGTATACTTTAACACAAATCAGTGAGTGTTGCAACTGTAGATCACAAGATAATATCCCAAGTAGATCCACTGGGCTTCGGATACTATTTTTTCATACATGCGTTTACATGCATACATGTGTGTACAGCAACTTTTTCATCTTCATGAAGCAAAAAACCAAAGATGATACCTTAGAAATCTACAGTCAATTTTGATAATGCTGTTTAAATATTTTTGGCTTCTATTTGTACTTTCAGGACTGTCTTTGACATTGATTCTTATCTTTTTTTTCACTCCTTAGACCCCAGTTACCTGAACCACAAAATAATATAGTGACAGTGGAACCATTATGGTGGGGTTATACAGATTAGATTGAATGATCTATGTAAAACAGTTAGTAGAATTTATGCTAAATAGTAACTGCCCAGAAAATCCTGGTTGACAACAACTACTTGGACCTATGTTAGGAACTGGAAATCACAAAGGCATGAATAAAATAACACATTGTTACAAAGTTCTGACAAGCAGGCAAGATCCATACTAAAGATGGTCTGTGTCCGTCAAGTGGCTGGAGGGGCTCTCGTTGGCAGCCCCAGCCTGGTTTATGTCCCGCCACTGCTCCTACTTTGATAGCTGTGCAGAATTATACCTCCAAGACAATCAGATAAAGAATGCAAAAGGAACCATGACAATTGATTTGACTGAGAAGCAGGCATGAAGGTAGGCACACAGGACACCCTCGGGACCATAAACACTTTACATTCATCTCCATTTATCCACATGTCAATTAATGATCCAAATGGCTCTCTGTCTCATAATAAGAAGTGATCATTTCCAGATGAAGTTGCCAAAATTCCTATTAATTCGACTCAATATTAGGTGGTGACTTTTAAATGAAAAGGAAACGTGTTTTGTTAAAAAGCACCGTTCCCTTCGTGAATATTTCCACTTTACTGCTTTTGAATGGCCCAAGTTCAAATGAGACAATTAAATGCTGTGTCTTTTTTCGGTGTTCAGAGGCGAAAAGAAGGTAATTTGCTGCCTCATGCATCTGTTTCCTCATCAGCACAGTGAGGACCAGGCTAATTAGGGGATGGAAACAATATGGTCATATGGATAGGCCAGATTGCTTGTCACTCAGGTATTCAATATGTGGGCTCTGTTCTGAGGACAGGAAAGAGATAATGATTCTCTGGCATCTCCCTTGCAATGCAGGAAAAGGAAGGACTGGGCAAGGGCTCAGATGTTTACCCACTTATTTTTAGCATACATCTTAGGAATAATCCTACTGGGCTATGTCATTCATTTTGTCTTTGAAGAGGGATCAGTATTAGGAAGTGTCAACCAAGACTGGTAATTTCCATAGAGAATTCAAGAAGTCAGCAAACTCACTTGACTTCTGCTGCATTCATTCAGATTCATTATTCTGCATATGCTATGGGCCAGAAAAAAAAATACAACCCAAACAAAAGTGAATACATAATGTGTTCAGAAAGTCTAATTTAACTAACTAGGTTCATTAGGAAAAAAAACTTACACCTGAAAATAATTGATTAATTATAGAGCTCATATCAGTCATATTTTTTTTTCAGTAATCTGTCTTAGGTCCCTCAAAGCAGGTAGAGTGACACTCAAGGAGGGCCATTCACAGACCTGATTTGGAAAGCTGAATTAGTGTAATTAGATCTTCTCTCTTGGATATGTGAACTTGGAAAATACCAAAGAGAATTATGGGAATGAATTTGAAGAGACACACTGGAAGTTTCTAAGGAACAACGAATAAAAGTTATAAATAAATATAAGACCTCAGTGAGAAGGTATAGGTGTGTTTAGAACCAATGTATCTAAAACAACACATATACAAAATCAGGTGGGTGGGGAAGAGAGCAGGAAGAGGAAGAAACAGGAAAAGGGCAGGATGGAAGAGGGAAAGATGGAAGAGAGTGGGAGGGTGGGGAGGAAAAGGAAAGGGAAAAGAAAGACAGGGAGGAGGAGAAGTGGAGGGGGTGTAAAGGAGGGAGAAACACAGCACAACACCAAGGGCTGGCTTCTGCTCCTGTTAGCACCAGGAAAACATTCCTCTGAACTTTCTATGTTCCCAGTTCATGGAAGCCTGCAGATGCCATTTGCTGTGGGATGTTCTGTATGACAAATACGTTAATAAATAAAGCACTGATTGGCCGGTAGCCAGACAGGAAGTATAGGCGGTACTAACAGAGAGGAGGATTGAGGGAACAGGAAAGTGGAGCGAGAGACACTGCCAGCCACCGCCAGGACAAGCAGCATGTAAAGATGCAGGTAAGCCACGAGCCACGTGGCAAGGTATAGATTTATAAAAATGGGTTAGTTTAAGATATAAGAACAGTTAGCAAGAAGCCTGCCATGGCCATACAGTTTATAAGTAATATAAACATCTGAGTGATTATTTTATACGTGGGTTGTGGAACTGCGGGGTTTGGTGGGACCTGGAGAGAAGCTCTCCAGCAACAGCCATTTCCAGCAGAGCAGGGATGCTCTCAATGTTATATTGGGTTTAACTGGAGACCACTGTCTCCTTTTTAATGATGCCACAGACTTCGAATATTACTGAAGCACCAGTTTTGTCTAAAGTACTACCACATATCTTGTATCTTTCCCAAAACCTCCAAGGATAAGTTGACATAAGGACAGTGACTTGATTTCTCTTCAGCCTGGACTCTGAATTCTTACATCTGCTATATTCTCTATCCCCAGTCTAAAGTTGCCTCTAAGGATGACCACCACACTTCTTGTGAGGCAAAGAGCAGCCCCACTGGAACATCCACAGTCTCCTTATTTCAAAAAGTGCCAGGACATCCAAGGATATTTGTATGGATGACTACTAAAATTAGGACCAGACAAACTGATATGACATAAAATGACTTTAACAGTAAAATCCCTTTAAAAATACTTATCATAAAGAAATCTCTCCAAAGTGCTTTTTCCCTTATGCTCTGTATTCCTGCTATGTTACTGGACTCCTTCACCGCCAAGACCTTCTTCCAAACCCCCAACAAATCCTTGTTAATCTCTAAAGCTAGCACTATCTCTTCCTCCTACCATAGTCATCCAGACTATTCAATGGGCATCCGTTCTATTTCTGTAAAAATTCTCATGAAAA
The DNA here is from genome assembly GCA_902168405.1 of Peromyscus aztecus. Classification (NCBI taxonomy): domain Eukaryota; kingdom Metazoa; phylum Chordata; class Mammalia; order Rodentia; family Cricetidae; genus Peromyscus; species Peromyscus aztecus. Next base: position 40,685 of record CABHPQ010172903.1, read on the forward strand.
ATCCAACTAAACCATGCTCTGCAAAGTAGTCCCTTCTCTTGCTAAGAGGAATTCTGGGAATGCATTTAAAGAACAGCCACTTCTGCACAGGGATTCCACCACTCAGCTGTGTCCTCACTCCTGAAAAGCAACTCTTATAAAAAGCAAAAAAGAAAAAAAAAAAAAAACACCACTGACTATAAGCACCAAGCACTATACTTCTAACATCATGCCATCTCCATTATATTGAAAAGTCCTGTCAATATCACTATTTTGGTGGTGAATGAATTAGTCTGATCATCACAGTATCAACAAACAAAGGGTGATTCTGTGATACAGACCTGAACCTTGACCAGAACCAGAATGTCTGACCCTGAATGGAATGACTGCTCCCAACCACTTAGAATTCTACCTCTGTTTGGTTGCTTACAAAGAAACTTTACAGTGAAGGCCATGCATGGATGCTAGAAGAGGCATGTGAAGTGTCCTTAGGAATTCCATGAGAAATGCATGCACTCTAGACTGGAATACAAAGAAGTGATATACAGAACTCCCGATGAAATCAAAAGTCATCTGAACAGAAGATTTTATCATCATAACACCATCTTTTATCATCATTGCTACCTGATCCAGTGGCCTGATCTCACCTAAGATCTCCATAGATTCCTCTGTTATTAGAATAGCATCCCTTTGTTAACCATTCTTCAACTCTTTCTCTGTCACACTTACAAGTAAAGAAATGTACTTGTGAATATATTTATTTATATTAGGAGACATCAATTAAGTAAAATCAGAACTATATTTTCACAATACACTCCTGTAGGCTTAATTTTTACTCAGGTGGACAACCTCAAGAGAAAATAAAACAATGAAAGCAACATCAAATGATTTAGAAAAAATAATAATGTTTCATCTATTCAGTAAAGTGCCATTTCATTAAATGAATATGTAAAACAAAGACTCCTGTTACTGTGAACCAAGGCCTTCCTAACAAATCCTCTACAAATGCACTCCACTGGGGAAGGAATAGTGTATAAAAGTCTTAGCTTATGAAAGAACCTCAGGCAGGTCAATCAAACACAGGAGAGAGCAGCAAGAAAAAAAACAAACGGAAGAAGTGACAGCACCACGTAGGACCTTCTTCAAGGTTAATCCTCTGGGTATTATTGAAAGAGAAACAGAAACCTTTAAAGAGAGTGGAGCAACATTCCCCGTCATTTTGAAGAACTAAAGAACACTTGATATTGTTCCAACCAATTAAAGACAGAGCCTCATTACAGACTACACTTGTTGTGAAGCACACATGTAAATCCTGTCTGTGGACTCAATCGTGGTGTGCTTTCGCTCCTGCCAACAGGAGGGAAACACCACCGAGAGATAAACAAGCAAGCCATATGTGTTGCTGGCATCACTAGAATGCTATACACTTATGGCTT